>LPNX010020715.1:11395-23057 GCA_001517045.1 Pseudotsuga menziesii | reverse complement strand
AGCTGTGGGAGTAACCTCATTCTCTCGAGGATGCATTTACGTTTCATTTTCTATGAGTCGTAGTCACTCTTAGGTATTCACGGTGGGAGGGGGATCTTACAGTAACCACTCCGGGACATAAAAAAAAAGGTGATCCTTCCCTAAGACACCTCATCCTTTAATACAAGTACCTAAACCATGGCTACATCCATAAATAGCATCACAATCTTACCTTGAAGATATACCTACATCATTGTTGAATTACACATATTTGTGTACATCCATGAACTAAGGAACTTTCCTTTATTGTATTTTCTTTAAAACCGTCTATAGGCTTAGATTTTCTTTGGAAATTTTGACTTGAAAACTATGACCTAAGGCCGTACATGCAATACTTTCCAGTTTAAATACTTATGTCCAGCCTTAAAATATCAATTCGTAAGGCACCCTTTGTAAAACACAATTCAAAGTAAATCATAGCCTGAGCATAGCTTACAAAATATCTAATCCATAAAATGTTAGTTTCGTTGGCGTTATCCTTTTAATTGTGATTATTAAGTGTTCTCAACATTCCAGTATTATTCACAATCTTGCAAGCATTTCTTCATCACAATGCCTCTAACAAATGCCAAAGTGCAGACTAAGATCAATATGATTCCAACTCACTATTCTTGATGATCATTTTTAAAATATTTAAACCATTTTAAATATACAACATAATGCAAGGAAAACACCATTAGACACAATAACAAAAAGGACAACAATGTACGTGGTTCACCCCAAACTTGGGGTTACGTCCACCAATCTTTCTTATCATGTAATATTTTCCAAATAGCCGCTTTACAATTTGCAACAATTCTGTTGCCGGACAATCTTCCTATTCAGGATTGAAGGACTCCCTCCCATAGAGAGTTTCCAATAATCATATAATTTGATTCTAAAGAACACACGTTAGGATTGTTCATTAAGGGTGATCCCGACCCTCAACTAGACATGCCCAAATCGACAACATTGGGTCTATATGCAGGCATACAGTAAGGTATATGTTCAAAAATAAAAAAATGATATACCAACTACACATGCAAGCATGTAATTACTTGTCCAACAAATGCATTTAAGTCGTAGTGGAGTCCCTTGAAACTTATAGATTTCAATCCATAAACTACAGTAGAGGCTATCGTATTACCATTCTGATTAGCTGAAGACGTGCCTAAACAGAGTGTCGAGGGAATCCACAACAATTACCTAAATATTTCGCCAAAAATATCACTACGACCTATGAAAACTTTGAAGGCAACCCATAAGGTAAACATTAAGGAAAAACAACAAATCGAAGTCCTTACTGAAATTTCATATGGAAAACATGAATCTGTCTAAATCTGGATTCAACCTTAAGCATCGCCTACCTCAACCAAATTGGGCCATCACACTTTAGGGGTATACTAAGGACCAAGGAAATCCAAGGCTGGAGATTTCCAATCATTTGGAAATCAGTAATACGGTTAAGGAATTTCTATTATGATGGATTGTAAAAAAAAACATTACCCTGCCCTCAACAGTAGATCATCCTCCCGGACGATTTCTACAGTCCGTAAGATCATTACGCTGAAAGGAGTGGTGGAGTTGCGGTTGGGTTTTTCTAAGGTACACAGCGAGTCGTTCATTCCTAGTGCACCAACAGGAGCGCATATATGAAAATGTCGAAATACGAGCAGAATAACGTTGCTGGCAATTTCGCTTTTGTCAAACACAACATCTTGTGGGCCTCTGATCTCCCCGGAATTGACTTCACGGCAACAACACTTTCAAACAACGGATGTATCTCATCCTTTAACAGCAGGTTAATGACATTATTAACCCTTGAAAACCATTGCGGCAGTGATGAATATGTATGCCTTATTTTTATAAAAAAAAATATGTAGAAAATGTATCTTTTAAACTACAGGGTTCCATGAGCTGAAATGACTACACCCCTCGAACATGCTGAATGATTCATCACAGAAAGTTATACAGCCAGAGACTAAAATCAAGAATCTGGTTGCCATGGTAAATGGCATGTCTCCATGAGGGAAAAAGCATTTACAATCCGCCTAACTATAAAATCGTCGAGCGTATGGTTGCGTTGACATCCAGGACGTGGAAAGATGAGGTTTAGGACTATGGAGGAGCCTATGCGAGGGTAGATCCAAGGCATAAGAAGGTCAACGCATACCAGCTTTCATTTTTGTATTTACCAGGTAGAAAAGACAAAGAAAATCCACCACAAAACACATCTATGGATCGGGATGGACCCATAAGAAAACAAAATGATCCAGTATGAAAAACTAAATCATGGGTCTTGGATCTATTTATAAATAAAATACCTAAACCCTAACGCAGGAAAGGTAAGAAAAACCATCCATGGAGTCGGATGCAAGTTGATCCCCAAAATACGCACATGCAGGTTTGTAAATCAACTAGGGAGTGCATTTGGTACATACCCAAGCTTGGGCATCATCCATTACACCATCACCGAAAGTAATTATAATTCAGATTTCAACTAAAGCGCATTCATTTTCTCCAATCCAATGCATACTCAGATAATGATCTTTTCAAGAAAATTGCCAAGCAAAAATTTATAAGACCACATCAAAAGGAACATGTGGGTCAAATTCTGTAGACTCAAAAGAAAGGTTTCGGCTTACATCCAAAAATGGAGGCATGAGCACTCGAACATAGCTTAATCCGTACCACACACCTGGAAAGGTCGAAGGCTCATTCACTGGAAGGAACGCCTACCAGCACAATGCACATCGGCTGAATTTGTTTCGCTCTCTTCTCAAGAGGATGCCCTCCCCAAATCAAACGCAGATCCCCCTTCTTAAAGGGCGCATAGATTCTCTCCTTCATGGAGGTGTAGCAATTGTAGCTTACAACAGGCACAGGTATTCCCAAAATTCCGCAGGCACTCCCCTTATCAAGGCAGATATCGCTCTCCCTTAATGGAGGGCCGTTGGAAAGAAAATAAATCGGTTTTCCCCTCATTGTCTGACACATGGCACTCTTTTCTAGTTATGGGAATGATTCCCATGTTTTTCCTCCTAATGTGGGAATAATAGCCACGTTTTCCTCCCAGAAAGCGATTCCCTTTTCTTAGCTAATTTAATGTATAGGGAACAACCCCCATACCCACCTCTTAAGTAAAAAATGTCATGTTTTTGCTGTTTGTATTCTAGGTTGTTATAGTATAATCCATATATCAATGTATACATATGGTCGTTTCGTTTTGAAAGTTTTACGTGGTACACATTTCAATATTTTAGCACCTTTGAGTAAGGTTTAAAAAAAATCAGGCTTGTAATGTATTCAAGATGCTTTCCTTGGTTCTAGATTCCAGGTTTTGGTTTCAGGTAAGACATATTATTTAAAGGAGTCAGATCCATTCATTCATTAGCCGAATATATTAGCCTCGTCACGACTTACTAGGAGATTAAGTCGTCTAGGGATTTGCTAGTAGTTTTCAGTTTTTCGAGGATGGCATGGGTTTTACTTTTTTATCTTATATTTTTTTTCTTTCCTTTTCTTTCTGGTGGGGCCTTGGCCTTGATCTCCTCACCATAATTAAAGTACAATAAACATTCATAAATTAAAGGTGCTTAGGGGTTATCCAAGCGAGATATTACAGAGGAAAAACCATCATCAATTTGATCAATATCATGCTCATGTTCATCTAAATCCTCAACTTCCCTTTCATCTACCTCATAAGATTCATCATCTCCTATTAGATTGTTTTGGAAATGAGGTTGAATTATTTGATCTTCATTATCTCTCCTTTCTCTTTGAATATCATTATTTATTCTTTCTCGAAGTAAAAATCTGGGAACAAAATGGTGCCTAAATTGATTTGGATTTCTCTCTCCTTCTTGTATAGGTCTAACTTGATTCTTGTTCTCCTTTTCTAACCTATTTATCTTTGCAGACATATTCTTTATTAACTTGGTCGTTTCATCCAATTTATTTTTTGATGATTTTCGTGTAGAAGTTGATGACATCATCTCTTTTTTACCTTTTTTTATCATGTACTTGAGATTTGATTTATCTTTAAGTTTACTTGATGCTAACAAGTTTGACTCAACTTCTAATGCAGCTTCCTGCATATTTAGCAAAGTTACATACTTCTTTCTCTTAGTAGCAAAGAAAACTTAGAATCAAAAGAATTAGCATACATGAGTTTTGCTGATGTCTAATAAGGATTTATTTCAGCTGGTCTCTTACCATACATCTTATTGAAGCATTTTGAAAAATCTATAACTGGTTCATTTTTCTCTCTTTACAAAGCTCCAAATTCAGTGATGTAGTAAAGATAATCTTTAGTGTTCCCCCATTGTCTCATAAACACCTATTCTAAAGCTTCTATCCCATCTATAGAACCCGCGGGTAATTCTCTGAACCATTATCTGACCTCTCCATCCAGGATCTGAACAAACATCCCCATCCAAACATACTTAACCTCAATGTTCTGATTGTCAGCATAACTGAAAAATCCATTCCATTGTTCCTTTGTTGTTACTTCACCCTGACCTTTAAAACTAGGGAGATATTTTTGATAATCACCTCCAGGAAGAGCATGAAGGGGTTGAGGTGACACTAATGGGGCATACATTGCAGACACTATTTGTTCCATATAATCAAGAGGCTATCGAACCATGATTGGTTTAACTTGACTTAATAAAGAAGGAGGGATATTTATTTTAATCTGATGAAGTGGGATCTTACTTGTGAGAGGAGTATAAGGTGAAAGTTGAAACTTTAATTAAAAAATTCCGGAATGTAAGATTTGAGGTTTGACATTTTCAGATGATAAGGGATTGGTGTAAACCTGAAAAACTATCAACTTGAGTGGCATGGATAAGAAAATACAAATATTGTTTTTCTTCCTTTTTAGGCTGTAGATCTGCAGAAGGAGAAGCTAAATGTAACTGATCTGCTATGTATATAGATAAAGGATATTAGTATCTTCTAGAAGAAGTAGAACTTAATTTTTGTCTAGCCTCTCTCAGAATATGCTCTGGGTCTAATACTCCTGGATGCAAGGGAAAATTAGGATTACCCCTAGTCCCTATTTTCCTATAAGCCACTATGAAAGCTGCTTGGTGAAAATTGTAGTTTGTAATACTTTTCTGTTTTTGTTCACCTTCAAAATCAGATTAATGAAAATCACCCAAGGAAGATCTGCTTCACTTTCGTCCCTGGAAACGATTCCAAAATATGTTGGTATTGGAGTTTGTAGTAGACTACAAATGTATAAAGCCTAGACATCTCGATAAGGTACGGAGACTGAAGATTTTGGTTTAGGAGTTTTAAGTTTATCGGTGTGTGATAGGAGGGAAGAAAATAAAGTATAAAGATGAATGATGAAATCTAAAACTAAAGGCCCATACGCATATGATAGAAAGTAAACAAAGATATCATAGAAACCATATTACTAAAAACAATAGATATGTATGAACTGGTTTTGAGCACAAGTTATAGAATCACAAACAGTTGATCATATAAACAGATAATAAATATGTTTTAAATTGAAAAACATTATGTAAAAAGGAACCCAAATACATGTATCTATAATGAGAAACTAGGGATAGAAACACTATCTTTCATAAAATTCATTACAGAATATCGAAGAAATTGAAACAGTATTTGCATTGATTAAAAGTAAAAAATTGGCTCATATAGTATTTTTTATCCCTCATACAATTTCCAAAAATATACTTACATAATTTAACAAAGTTATAGACTCAAAGAAGTATCCAGAAAGTGCTATATGAATCCACTACTACCTTTGACACCGTTTTTCCTACCTTAAACTCCTATATTTATACAAAATAATATCTCCTTTCGAGACTGTTTATGGATCCCCACATGTAGGATCAAAATAGTTTAAAAATGTTTTTGGATCCACACATATAGGATCGAGAAAACTTAAAAATAGAAATTGTTTGACTACATCAACGAAAAAAGTTTAACTCCAAAAGATATATTTCCACCTAATCAAAACAAATTCTAAACTAAATTGATTTTCAAAATTTCCAGCTAACTGTCTATGAATCATCAAGTTTTTCTAACCTGTCAAAGCTTCCGAGAAGCCTCTTCAAGTATATTCATTCCATCTAGCGCTTGAGATCTCTTTCGAAGTCTAGATAACTCTTCTTCGAACTTCTACTGCTACTAAAGACTCTTCTTCAAATTGAACACTCCTTTCAGTGAAATCCTTTTGAGTGCTTAAGTTGATCAACTTTTACCCTTTTGAATCTTCAGAATACCCAACAAATAGGAACTCTTTGCTTTGGTTTTGCAAATCCTTCTTCTTTTTAGTTGGAATTCTAGCCCAAGCCTTTGAGCCAAAATACCTGAAATGGGGTCACATCTGGCTTGTGCCCACTCAAAGCTTCAAAAGGAGTGATTCCATCAAGTTTCTTGTGTGGCACCCTGTTCTAGATATAGGATGCACAGTTTATATCTTCGGCCCAAAACTTTGGTGGCAAAGTATTAAACTCCATCATGCAAGTTTCCATCTCCTTGAGTGATCTATTCTTCCTCTCAACAACACCATTTTGTTGAGGTGTGTAGGGAATAGAATGCTGCATCTGGATACCTGCATCTTTACAATAATCGATGAACTCAGATTTGACATACTCTCCACCATTATCATATATGAGGATCTTGAGTTTCTTCTCAGACTGGTTCTCAACCAGGGCTCGAAAGACCTTGAAGAGGTCAAAAACTTCAAACTTAAGCTTCAGAAAGTAGACCCAACAATACCTGGAAAAGTCATCTATGAAGATTAGTGAATATTTGGTTTGAATCATGGACATATGAGGGAATGGAACAACAGTGTTACCGTTGATTAGCTCAAGTGGTGCATAGGTTCTCTCATGACTAGCTCTCTCATACTTGTGCTCTGGGTGTTTTCCTAGGATGCAACCTTGGCAGTCACCCTTAGAAAAGTTGATCTTTGGTAACCCTATGGCCATGTATTTGTCACTCAATTCTAAAAGGTACTTGAAGTTAATATGGCCAAATATCTCATGCCAAAGCTTGCTTTCTTCATTATCATGAGTGAGAAGAGGTGAGGGGTTTTAGAAAGGTAGGTAATGGGAAAATTTGTACACCCTCGAACTGTGATCCACAACACCTTTTGCTATGACTTTAATATTCGAAAGATCTGCGATTTCAACTTAATTGGGAGAGAAGATGACCTTCTTAGGAGAACCAGTGTGGGTGATATGATACACTGATAAGAGGTTAGCAACAAGACCTGGGACATACAACACATCGTTGAAGAAACCATGGTCAAGATCAATCCTACCCTTCCCCAAAATATCAGTAACAGATTAATATCCCAAAAAAATGTTTCTACCTTCCGAATCATCAAGAGAAGAAAGAGTCTCTCTTGTCGAAACCATGTGTCTAGAAGCTCCAGAATCAATGATTAAGGTGGATGATCTTGAATTTCTTGCAACCAAGGCACATACTCTCTCCTTGTCATCTGAGTTTGATCCTCCTTCCCTCTTTCTTGTGCATTCAAGAAGGGATATGTTGTTCTTCTCCAGGTGTTGGGTCAACATGTCAATTTTCTTTTTCATATAAGAGCTCTTAGGATGATAGCCTTTACTGTAGTATGTGCACTTGCTTATTTCACCTTTGTTCTTCTTCTTCTAGAAGTTCCTCTTGGATCCCGAGGGATCCTCTTGAGACTTTCACTTGTCTCTCTTTTTCTTAGGTGGATTTTTGGCTTTCTTCTTTCCCTTTGAATCCACCCTCAAATCTCCAACAACCAAAACTTGGTCTTTGGAAGGTTTGATGGTGCCCGTCATTACCAATATATCTTGCTCTTGGGTGAGGGATTCCATGAACTCAACAAGATTAGGAATATTCCAGGATCGTGCTGTCAATTTGGTGGCATGGAAGGTAAAAAAAAACACTGAGTATTCAGGACCAATTTTAAAAAGTATGGTCAAGACTAGTTTCTCATCCTCCTTTTCGATTCCGCACCATTTTAACTGAAAAAGAAGGGCCTTAAACTTGGAAAATTAGAGTTGTAATGATTCAAAGCTATCGGGACTCAATGATATCATCTTGTTCTCGAGTTTATGTCATCTCATCTCATCCGTCTTTCCAAAAATATCTTCAAGATTGTATTAGAAGAGTCTCATTTTATTCATCCACAACTGTTGAATAATGAGGAATAGGTTGAGGAGATACCCAATCCAAGAGAGAAGGAAAGTATTCTATAGAAAATGGTTCTCTAAAATATTTCAGTGGAGAATGGGAGATATTAATATTTAAAGCCTTGATATCATGGAGATCTTCCTCCCCACACACTATACAAGATAAATCCTTATACTCAATAGGGTTTCTCATGACCAACTCATAGGGATGAGAACTACTATCAATATGCTTCTCTCGTTTGACTTCATAAACCCTAATCAAGCTTACTTCCAAATCCCTCATGACACGAGAAGACAAAAGGTCTAAAATCCCCAAATTTGAAACCCCACCACTACTCACATGATTTATTTCTAAACCATAGTCTAACAAAGTATTCATAATTTATTCAAAAGATAACAAAATTTTAATGATTGGGAAGGAAGAGTAGAACTTACCTAGAAAATATAAGGCTAAAATCAAGTCCAAAGGAATGGGAAATTTTATACTAGTGTCAATACGATCTTGTTCAATCTTTTGAGGATAAGCATCTTCCATAAACCTGCTGTAATAAAGTAAATTTGGACATGTAGCTTTAATATGACATCTAAACAGGAGTTTCCAATAGTCTAGATTCTTTGAATAGAGGATCCACCCTCCAAAAACACCTCCATTTCTTCAGGAAGCCCTTTCGATACATCCAATTCCACCAGCATACAAGGGATATAGCGTTCGAAAGACAACACAAAATATTCCTCAATATGTATAAATCTCCCGATAGAGTTAGCCACTCACTTGAAACCAGCCGAATTCCAACAATGCGAGGGGAAGTCACACAACAATTCCCATACATATTTATTTTGGAGCTTCTCCTTCCAAGGGTTAAACCCTACATGCCATTTGATGAGCACCAAAGACCCCTTTTCAATTAACCAGAACCATTCTTTGATTATCCTCCTATCTTCTTATGGAAGGAATTGAAAACCGATCAACTATTCGTAAGGACAAGAACCCTAGGCATTGATTTAATAATGGGTTTCCATTTTTTACTAACCCAATCCATAAATTCCATCCTTGAAAGCTTAATAAATTCAAACTTCCCAACCAAGGAATTTTTGTAAAGGGATAGTACCATATCTGTGATGACATCTTTACCCATGACACATAAGGCTCTACCCTTCTTTACCTTCTTACCCTTCAACTTTCTACGTCTTCACAAGCCCTCTTTTTGATCCTGTATAAGAAACTCCTTCTCCATCAATAAACCTCCTTCTTTGAAAGGCTTTACTGGAGAACCAATCTAGGTCGAGCAATGTACAATATCAAATACTTGAATATGGCTATATATAGGATTTAGTTGTGATGAATTTTTTTGCATCAATCAAGCTGGATAAGGAACAAATCCCACTACAATTCCTAGTCATGTTTTAACCCTAGATGCAAGCTGAAAGGAGGGTAAAACCCTATCGTTGTTTCCACGAGAAGTACCCTCCACCAATTTTTTTTTATTCGGTCTCAAAGATGAAAATACATGTGTCCCATCTCCACATGATTCTTGCCTCCACCGTCCCCCATCTGAAATCCGTGAGTGGTACATCAGTGTAAAGAGAGGAGAAAACCTAAAAACATCGAAACCTAAAGAAAAGGTTTCAAAAAACAGAAATAAATTCCCAAATTTTTAAATTGGGTTGTACTAGGCCAACCAAAATGGCTAGCTTGAAGCCAGTAAAAATTGCAAAAATGCCAAAAAAATCCAAAAAAAATGACTAGAAACACTCCACAAGATCATGAAAACGCTATCAAAACCCATTTCTCATTGTAACTATTATTTACATGCTATTGGATTGACATGGATCGCGAGTGGAACTTCAATTGGTAGAATTGAAATGCTAGTACCTTGGAAAGTTAAGGAGTAAGTTTTTATTATTGATGTATTATAGTATTTTGTAGGATACCTCTTATACCTTGATGCCATTAAGGGTGTAAAAAGGGGTAAGATCTTAGTTTTGCTGTTAGCACCAAAAACAAGTCAACATATTAGTGGCAGATTTCTCTTTTTAGTGACATTAATTTTGTAAAGGTCCTTAGTTCTGATTTACATTCGTGGTACACCATCCACTTAACATAAGTAAACTATAACCCTGGATGTGGTATAGAAAGGTCTTCCTTAATACAACTCACTCTTGTATCATGGTGAAGGGTCTTTAGTGAACCCTATTAAGAATACCTTCACACAAGTTAATATTATTTCCATCTATCTTATTAAAAATAAGATGATTGTAGGGAATCTATCATACCGTTAAAATCAAAACAAGGGATGAATCTTTATTTGCTCACCTACGTGCTTGATTCTTTAGGCTTTACTTATCAATTCCTCTACATTGCACCACTCATAGTATATATATGCCTGTATACATACATGGTATGAAGATATGAACAATTACTTTTAAGTTCCGTCTATTATGAAAACATTAAAAATCAAGTCTCCAACCTGAACGGGGTATCGGCTGTATAACATTAAGTGGAGGCGATCGTAGGGATATATATATATATATATATATATATATAATACTTGCTCCAAATCCATTCATTAATTTATTGATTCCTTGTCATTATATTTTGGCTAGCCCAAACACGGCTACTAGTGAACATCACGGTTCTGATCTAAGACGTTCCAAAAATAATTTGGAAGCTCAAACAGGCTTGCAAGTCAAAGCTTTGGAATTCAGATCCAGATCGTTACACACAAAAACAATCAAAACTGTTCACACGGCTTGGCAGCAAGCACAACCTCAATTCGCACTAAGAAACTCGACGGTCTAAGGCACATACACTGGTTTTATTTTGGATCTGCAATGATAAGTCAAAGGATGTGGAATGGGTTGATAAATATATAAGCCATTAGAGCTCATGTACCCCAGATACATTCAAATCCAGTACACCGAGGGTAGGACTCCATACATTATTGATGGTTTTACCATTGGTATAACCAACGCAAAAAGGGGACTGCGCCTTACACATCCGGTTTTTAAAAAAAACGCATAAGCCGTATTGCAATAAACAGGTTGAGGGTTATAATGAGGAGGACCGGGTTCAAAAGTAACCACGAATTCCCCTCTCAAACCAGACACGCGAAGGATGTCCATTGCAGATTGAGTTTCGGTAAACAAATATGCGTTGAAGGTATCGGTAACTCTGATCTTTATTGCTTCGATAAGGAAAGGGTGCGTAGTTCCTCTCTTCAACCAAGATGCAGAGGTATCATTGATCGCAAACCTTCCTAGGATAAAAAAAATAAACAGGCATACATTTTATCTTCGTGCTAAGACGCAGAGCATTAATAACGTAGATCCAGTTATGAACAAACATTCCCATTTCTAAACCAACGTGTGGAGGTTATGAATATAATGGATCTTGTTATGAACGGTGAGTAGCCATTTTGTCTAACATCCTACCACCACTTTCTCTGTTTGAATTCGAGCATTCTTTGGTCCCCTTT
>LPNX010020699.1:369007-417606 GCA_001517045.1 Pseudotsuga menziesii | reverse complement strand
AGCAACCCTGTTTGTTGTGAGCATTCTGAACGATCGGCCACTCTACAGTGCGTACAATGTGGCATTTACCATTGCTCCAAAGAATGTTTTTGCAATTCATGGAATCGCCATCGTGAGCTCCACAGCCACAGACCGAGCGGGTGCGTAGAGGACTAAAAAGAATGCAGTTCTTCTTTTAACAATGGTAATGACGGTCTTCAGTTGGTCTCAAGATTCAGATTTTATTCTCCTACCGTACACGATTTAGGCAAGGTGTTAGTGATCGAATGTGTAGCAGCTGCAAATGCACCAGCAAGATTATTCTATACTAAGCCTGTTATTCCATTTCGCTCTGTATCCCCAGGTATCAGCCCATGATTAACTTTGATAAGAACGCTGGTGCTCAAAGCTTCAAGTTACAGTGTCGTTTCCCTTCTGTTGGAATTGTATAGTTTCCCTTAGGTTGAAGTCAATGTTTTCCTTAAAGTCAAAGTCAAGGAACTTACTGTTAAGGTCATAAAGAAGCTACCAGTATCCATAGACATGAATAACACCTCAAATCATCACAGGAGACCTCTTGATAAAGCTATAGATGATGTTATGAGCTTAAACATGGCTTATAAAGATCTAGTTTTAGACTATCCACCAGTTCTTTCTCTACTTTGTCTTTTAGACATCATGACTTGTAACTTGAATTGTGTTGTCAACTTTTCTGTTTATGTGGTTGGTTTAGGAACATGAGTCTCTTTGGAATTTTTCATGGACTATTAAAGAACTAGTTGATATATAAGTATGCTCCCACGGTATATTCTTCCAAGTTGCTTCACACCCAGAACTGTACATTGGATATAGCAAGCAAGCCAATTTAGGATATACATTATATCCATCTCAACAGAGATAGTAATAAACATAGTTTTGAGATTAATGACAGATTAGTCAAAGTATTATAAATGAATGCCTGCTATAAGGAAGAAATTAATCCTTCAAATAGAATAAGGAGCAAATGAAGACTCCTATTTCCCACTTTTCTAGGAAACATGCGATCACTATCAGGATAATAGGCCTAATTTTAGTTTTTTGTAATATTTAATTTAAGACAATGTTTCCTAAAAATAGGGACGGATAGTACTTTAAGATATTGATTTTTAACATTGTTATAAAAAGATCTTGATGTCAAGAGTGGGGCTATGATTTGTATGTTGGAAAGTTCATAATATATTAATGAAAAATCTGTTTTATGTTTGAGAACATGTTATTATTGGTTTTGAAGTGTAGAATTAGAAAGACTTGATCTTGTAGAGGGGCATGTTCATGCAAAAAGTTCAGGGAAATACATGAAGGAAAATTCAACCACACATGCAAATCCAACATGAAATTTTGAAGGGGCAACAACACTTCTCATTTCTATTATTCAAAACGATGTGTAATGTACCCAAATAGGATTTAAGCACACTAACTCGAAATTGTTTACACTTTTGAACTAGAAATTTAATTTATTTTCCAAACACCACTAAGCATTCACTAATTCTTACAAGTCGCTATTTGGGGGAATCTACAAACTATAAACAATTAGTGAATGCCTCGTAGGCTTAGCCAGATTTACATTGTTTGGATACCTCTCAACCATATTTACTTTGTTTGGATACACTTTAGCCATATTTACATTGTTTGGATACCCTATGCCTTGTAGGCTTACATACATATATATACAACATGATTCTTGAACTAATTTTGGTCAAGATCCTCAATACATTAAACATACTCCCTATTCATAGCAACTGAAACCTAATTTTAGCAACATAATCAACCCTATCTCAATGAATCGCTCATGAGAGCCTTGACCCTTATCGAACGCTACCATTTGACATGGGATTAGTTACATGACTCGTTTAATGACTCATCACCTATCGAGAAGAACACTTGTAAATCAAGCATACTTACAATATTACATTAAAGATCCATTCATTCAAAAAAATAAATACCCCTTTTAGGTTTGGTCCAGACCTTGAACTTGTACTTGGATGGAGAGAAGGATGCTCCTGCATCAAATGCTTTGAATGGAGACATTCCAATAGACATGTGATAAGAGGTATTGTAGCAGAACTCACCGAAATGCAACCATCTAATCCATGCTTTATACTGTCCTATTACATAATTTCTGAGATAACCTTCCATCCATCGATTGACTCTCTAAGTTTGTCCATCCGTTTGGGGGTGGTAGCCAGTAATGAGATTCAAATTTGTTCCCACCATATTAAACAATTATTACCAAAAACCTTTGGTAAATTTACTATCTCTATCATTGATTATGGTTTTTGGAAATCCATGTAATTTGAATCTCTTTAAAAAAAAATACCAGCCACTTGTGTTGCTATATAAGATGGGACAACAAAGAAATGAAAAAATTTAGTGAGTATGTCTAACACAAAATATATACAATCTCTACCTTGAACTTTTGGAACCCCGGTGACGAAGTCCATTGAGATGCTTTCCCACTTTTGCTATGGAATTGGTATAGGTTGTAGTAGTCCAGGAGGATGGGTGTGCTATGTTTTCTTCTATCTACATGTGCTGCACTCTCTCACATGCTTCAAGACATCATTCTTGAGGATTTTCCATGAGAACCTCTCTCTTATTTTCCTGTAAGTCTTCAAATACCCAGGATGACCCGCTAGTGGTGAATCATGGGAAATTTCCATAATCTTCTTTTTCAAAACTAATTATGGCACTAAATAAATTATATCTTTATAATAGATGACTTCATTTAGTATTTCATACTGATCATGTTGAATTGATCCATTCAACAACTCACAAGCAAACTTTATTTTTGAGTATTATATTTCTAATTGAGACTTCCAAACATTTGGAACTTCCATCAAAGGGAGAGTTAGTTTTATGGAGATGGAATATGCAATAACATTCTTTTTCCCTTTCTTGTATTCTATATCAAATTCATAGACATGTACTTTACTCACCCATTTTTTCTACCTATCATTTAACTCCTTTTGAGCTAAGAAGTTCCTTAAACTATTGTGATCAGTTTTGATCACAAACTTGCTTCCCACCAAGTATGGTCTAAACTTGGCCAATGCATGCATTATGGCCATCATTTTTTTGTCATATATTTAGTAGTATCTTTCATGTGGCTCCAACTTTATGCTCCCAAAATCATTGGGGTGCTGATTTTGCATCAAAACCGCTCCAATGCCATAAATGGAGGCATCACACTCAAGTACAAATGGTTGAGTGAAATATGGTAAAGAAAACATCGGGAAACTTCTCATTACTTCATTTTGTTAAAAAAAAATTCAGCTTCCTCTGACCAACAAAAATCTCCTTTCTTTGTTAGATTAGTCAAAGGTGCTTCCACCTATAAGAATCCTTTGACAAATTTTCTGTAATAAGAGCAGATTCCAAGGAATACTCTCAACTCAGTTATGTTATTGGGTCTTATCCAATCAAGAATGGCTTGAATCTTCTCCATGTGTACTTTAACCCCATCTTTCCCAATCACATGACCAAGATACAATATCTCGTTCATTCCAAATTCACATTTGGACAATTTTGTGTACCAAGGTAGTTCTACCAAAATGGTTAGTACAACCTCTAAATTATTCAAATGTTCTTTCCAAGTCTTTCTATAAATCAGAATATCATAAAAAAATACTAACATGTACTTATGGAGTTGTTTACCAAATACTCTGTTCATGCAAGATTGAGATGTAGCCTGTGCATTAGTCAAGCCAAAGGGAGTGACTAAAAATTCAAAGTGTCCATAGTGGTATCAGAAGGTTTTCTTTTGTATGTCCCCTTCTCTCATTTGAATTTGGTGGTAACCATAATGAAGATCAATCTTAGAAAATAACTCAGCCCCATGCAGCTCATCCATCAACTCATCAATCCTTAGGATTGGGTACATGTTCTTAATGGTATTCTTGTTTATGGATTTGTAATCTATGCACATTCTCAACGTGACATCTTTCAATCTTCACTAAAACCACTAAAGATCCTAATGGACTCGAACTTGTCCTGATGACTCCTAAATAAAGAAGCTCCTTTATAGCCCTCTCAGTTTCATCTTTGAACTTCTTTGGGTGGTAATATGGGAAGTTCACGATGGGATGTGTTCCCGTCACCAATTCCATCATATGCTTCACTCCTCTATCTCCTGGCATGCCGGGAGGAAAGTCTCCAAAAACCTTCTCATATTTTTTAAAAACTACTTGATGTCATCAGGATGTTGTGAGATGTCGATGGATGAACCTTGTGAGGAAATCAAGCAGTCATTAACCCACTCTATGTATCCATGTCTTAGTATATACTTCATTCTATCAGATGACACCACTTGATTTGCATAAGTATTAATTCCTTTCAATACCACATGTTTCCCATCAAAATCCTTAAATATCATATCTGGTACCTTATAGTTTGCAGAATGCACCCCAATAGATAACAACCACTGGACTCCCAAAACCGTGTTTGTGTCAACCACATTCACCACATAGAAGTTTCCTATCACAGTATAATCCCCTATGGTCAGTTGCAACTTAGGAATCCATTTACTACAATCCATGGAATTATTACCTGGGATAACGACAATGAATCCATCAAAATTTTCTGTGGGCATCTTTCTTCTCTCCACCAATGAAAAATTTATAAAATTATATTGGGTGGTACCTCCATCTACCAGCACTGTCACTCTTTGGGCTTGGACTACCCCTTTGAAACTGATAGTATGAAATCGTGGAACTCCAGTTAACTCCACAATATTTTTGGATTCATGTTGAGGATTCTCTTCTTCAGTTGTTTAATATCCACTTTCTGGAGTAAGTTGTTGCTCCTCACTTTCTTCTTCCTGTCCACTTTTATAAAATACTTCTATGTAATGTGCTTTCCCCTTAGCCAATTTGTGGCCTGGACCCCAAGGTTCTTGGCAAGAAAAACACATTTTCTTTATTCTTAGTTCATCTCGATCCTTGACATTGCTATCCTTCTTTTATTTTCAGGTTGTGTCTTTTTGGAATGGCTTATTACCTTTTAACTTGGCCGAGAAATTGTTTCTTGCTGGAAATATGGTTTTTGGTACATCTTGTAGATCTCTAGTTTGACTCATGGAATCATACAAGGTCATAGGTCAATAAGCCTTAACTAATCCATTTAATTGTTCTACTAAGCCTTCTGTAAATAGAAGTACCGGGCAAGCCTCTGATATGTATGGAACCATGAATGCAACTCTTTGACATTCTGAAATATATGCCTCAGGTGCTCCTATTTTCTTCAACTTTACCTGAAAGGCATCTATCGATCTCTTATATCAAACCTTTATATGAAACTTCTTGTAAACTCTTCATATGCGGTGACTTGGTCATGACCCAAGGTTCTAAATCCATGGAACCACTAGTCTTTGGATTCTCCTTCCAAATGTTAAGTGGCCATTTTGATGGCATCAATTTCTTCCATGGGATTCAACTAAAAATACGTGTCAAGTTTTTGCACCCATGCTCTTGCAGTGAATTTAGAAGTTGCATCAAACTTTGAAGAGAGACCCTTCCAAGGGTGCGCTGCAACTCAAAATTATGAATTTTTGTTTGATCGATTCAATTTTGTCCTCTTGGTTTGTTTCAATCCCTCAAGTTGCAGTACTCATAAAAGTGTGCCTTGAATTCTACACTTATAACATTATATTCCTCAAAGTAGGCCTCTAATGGATCCTATGGTTCATTATGCAATATAACTCCCATTTTTTGTGGTTCTAGGAACTTGGGAATTGTAAATATAAGGTATTATTTGAACTCTTGAGGTCAGTTTTGTGGCCTAGTTATGGAGAAAATCAGTTCTCTGTAATTTTTCATGGTGTTTTTGTTCCCATCATGAGAACCACTACTACTCCCTTCACCATTTTTTCCTCCTAATCCTTGCATGGTTAACTTTTCCATGAGGCTTCTTGTCTATTTTGTCTCTCTTGTCATCTCTTTTAAGGCTTCCATGAGACCTTTGGAAAATACATCCTCCATTTCTTTAGTAATTTCAGTTTCGATACTGGATTCTTCAAAGAGTACACCAATAATCAAATAAATATCTTCTAATTCATTTACTATGTCTATGGATTTTTGTCCTTCAAAAGGTGTGTTTTGTGAATTTTTGGAACTCATATAAAGTTTTACCGTTCACAGGTGCAGAGAACCGCTACTCTGATACCACTATAATGTACCCAAATAGGATTTAGGAAAACTAACTTGACATTGATTGGCTTTGGACTAGAAATATTTTTTTTTCAAACACCACTATAAATTCACTAATTCTTCCAAACAGGGATTCAAGGGCATCTACATACTCTACAAAACTAGATCCACACAACATAAAGCTTTAAATACTTGACTCAATGATTTTCTTCGACATTTTTCACATTTCGAAATGCATCACACCTGTGATGGCCAAAATGTCCGTAGGAAATGTCCCCAGGAATTACATGGAGACATTTATGCTTCTATTCCAATAATGGAAACAAATACACAAAAGTAACGGTCTATATTTCATATTTGAAAATATATATTCGTATTATATACTCATAACAGAAGGAAACCCCAAATAGATTCAAGACTAGGTGCTCAAATTGTAGATTTTGGACACAACACCTTACTTACTCAAGGCTTCCCAAACACAACCCAAATAACTTGAATTTACCCAATCACATTGTATTTCGACCCTAACTCATCCAAACCGAATAATATGATCAACATACTAATTTCTAGAATTACTTAATGAATATTTATATCGCAAAAGTAGAAAATATTTTCCATTGACACATAGGGGTTATAACTAATAGAATTATTATAATCCTCATTTATCCACCCGTTGGCAGTCAGCAACAACCCCTTCATTTTTCATAAAGATGAAGGGAGATCAGCTCTCTTTTATGATTTACCTTTTAAAGATTATAAAAGAGTGCCTTCAGAATCTTCGATTCTGAAGGTACTCTCAATTGTAGAAGAGTCAAATGACAACATTTTCATAACTTTGATAATTAGAAACTGTCAGTTTCATAAATTTTATATATAATCAATTCTATCATTAATTAAGTTATTTGATTATATATGTTGATTTAAGGAATTTAAAAGGATAGTATGCTACTTGGTGTTTAAAGAAAACATATTTTGAATTTGTTTGGGATTTGGTATTGATAAGATATTATAAGTTCTTGAAATCCCTAGAACTAAAGGTGAATTATTAATTAAAATTCTTATTAGACCTAAAAGTTCACATTTCATATGTAACTTAATATCATATCATTACTTTGTAAAAATTGTATATATATAGCTAGTGAAAAAGCAAATAAATGAATATCATTTTGAAATTTTCATGTGTCATAGCCTTATAAGCTTTATATCCTATCGAATTTGGTTTTGGGACATTAATGGGTGGGATTTCGTAAAGTTTTAAAACTATATTTCAAAATGAAAATTTATGTATATACATGGTTTAAGTGTTAATTCGATCATTAGTTAATTGTATTTCAAGAACATTAGGGTTTACTATTTTAACACTATATCGTCATGTTAATAAACACGACCACCTTTCACGTATAATCTGGAGTAAATCATCAGTTGACCGTTTTATGAAGAGACATGACCCATATGGCAGATAAATGACACCTATTACCAGGATCGCTGCGTTGGTATGAAGATTTGGTTAACACCTTTCATTTTAATTAACAACTGTGAGTGTAATAATGAAATCGTATCAGTTAATTCAGTGTTATATATGACTGATAACCATTCCATTCATGACACTGTACGAGCTCATCATGCCAGATTGCGTGTAATTAATGTCTGGATTTATGATTTATGAATCGAATGATCTCTGATATGAAGAATTGGTTAAAAGTTACAGTTAGTCGTGGGTAGTCTTCTATTTATCATAGCGAAAACATTGGTTGTTGTGTTAATCATCTCCGCATTTGGTTAAAATGGCCAAAGTTGGAGCTCTCATCTCTGTCAGGTATGAAGCATGCGAGGATTTGACATTTAGTGTAATGTCTTATACCTGGGTGCCTATCCCTTCCCTCTTCACGACTCCATTCATTTCAATTCGTAACCAGGGTAGTAGTGAGGAAGCTATGGCTCCGCTTAGTCGTTTTGAAATTTCAGGACTGGAGCTTGTTGAAGCCGATGAGAAAGCTGCCCTGTTATTTGAAAATATTGGATGGGGTCAGTTCTTTAGGTGCTTTAGTGGCCATTACGTGGAGGTTACTAAACAGTTTGCTTTGAGTTTGAAATAAAACGTAGCATAGATTGGGGATTTCAAGTTTATCATTAACGAAGATAAAATTGCAGAGGCTACGAAGCTTCCACAAACTAGAGGGTGATGGTTTAAAGGTGGGAAAGTGAATAAGAAGAAATGTCAGTCCTTGCTATTGCCCTTGCCGCCCAGTGAAAAACTGAAGATTGGGGTTTCGGTTAAGTTTCTAAAGCCAGAATGGCGAGCATTCTATGAGATCTTAGTCAGGTACGTATCATGTGATGGACAATTCTCTCACCTACATTATTATCACCTATGACTACTGTTAGCATTAAAAGGCTGTAAACTTAATCTTCCATTCTACCTATTGCAAAGTCTGACGAAAATGTCGCATTCGGTTCAAACTGCCATATGTAATTCTGATAGAAGTCTATTCCATCATGGTCTAGTCAAAATTTTAATACAACATCAACTGTCTCTTAATTGTAAATCATGGAATGAATTTTTGATTGAATGTCAATTAGGGCCAACTCAATATTTTCCAAACCCTCCCCCAAAGACTCGTAAGAAACGCAAGGATACAGTAAAATCTGAATTTGGTGATGTTCATGAAGCTAAATCAAAAGATAAAGATCTTGAGGAAGCAAATCCACTTATAAATACTTGTATTAGTGATGATGGGTCGAGAATGTAGCTCCCTGTTATGCTAAGACAACCTTGAATCAATCCCCATCTGACAAACGTTGTAGTACACCTACAAAGGCAGAGGGCAAGTTAACCAAAAATGAAGATATTAATGTTGTTGATGATAAAAACCCCTCCGAGCTGTATACTCCTCGAAAACATGGTGATGAGTCCATGCGTAAGATAGAACAGTTAGCGCATGTATGTTGTGACAAAGGGGGTTTTGAATCAAAAGGTCTTGTGTTTGTTCGTACAAGAAGAATTACTAGAAGTATGAATAATACACCTACAGCCTCTGTTCCTACGGCCACTCAATAGAGTACTCAGCCAGTGATTGTCCATCTTGAGGACGATGTTCCATCATTGGTTCCTGAAACTACACATATGGATGAACCTACTCTTATAGAGAATAATCGCCAAAAATTGGCTATAGACATTACAGAGTCGGGTAAGGCAGAAGCTGCTCCATCGTGTATGGATGCCTATGGTTCGGGCCCCGAGCCATCTTTTATGAGCTTTCCATCACCTGGTCAAGATATAGATAATCTTGATTCTTCTCAGGAAGCTGATTCGTGTCATGAAAAGGAGGAAGAAACTCTCCAACAGGTCCTTGACAGGGTGTATGAGACTAAAATTGTTGAATTGAAACATGAACTAAAGGAGTGTCGAGAAAGTGCAGTCTTGAAAGACGAGGAGAATAAGACATTTAAGGCAGACTTATTAAATTGGATTAATAGGTGGAAAGAGTTGAACATCAAGAAAAACCAATACAAGAAAGCAAAAAAATCAATGATAGATACAAACCAACATTTGCTCGAACAAGTAGAACAACAGAAGATAGTAATCATCAGGCTCAAAGCCAAACTCTCTGAGGCCAGGAGAATGATTAATTCACAAAATAGAACCTGATGATTGTTTCAATTTTCAGTTATATGGTTTATCTCTCTGTCAACAGGTAATAAAAGCTTTTTTGTGCATGCCTGTAAAATCGCAGATTTTACAGGCAGGCATATAACTTATGGTTTCTTTTGTTATTTATGTTAAAATTGGTTCTAATAAGATTCTTTTGTTTGTTTAAACAGGTGGGCATGTTATCACTATCCTCTACCGATTCAGGATATTTTGGATTTCAGTTGGAAGACATTAATGTTTATTGAAGACTGGAATTTTGACACAGCCACGAATATGCCAGTTCCTTTAAATCAGCAGATGTTTCAGGCTAGTTGTTTTTTTTATTGTTATCTTCTAGTGACAAGTGCCTGTTGAAGAGATTCGATGCTCTTTGATAGTGATAGGACTCTTATGGTATTGCATACATCATTTATGGAAAAACTGAATCGAAAGACTAGTAGTACTATATAAAATGGTAATTTTTAGGAGACAGGGATGGAGTGACCGAAGAGAAACATCACTGAAATATTATTTTGGTACAAGTTTTGTTCCTAACTGAAGTTTTATCTTTGGAAGTGGAATGTGACTGGAAATTCTCAGACTGATATCATTGATCGATATTATTTTGGATACTCTTTTTATATTTCAGTATATAATCTTCTACTTATAATATTGATGCAGTATACTGGGTTATGCTTGTATTAAATATGGGATATTATATTTTGTCAACACAATATTTTTATTTGAATTAGTATGTTATTATAGTTGAATTAATCAGTGTTTATATTGAAAATTCGAGATATAATGATATACATATTTATGTCTGTTTGATCTCATTTGTATTTTTGCAATGATTTCATTTTGAACATTATATTTTATTCAAATATTTAATGTTGTTCATTAGTTGTTAATTAATTTAAACTTTTCAGAAAATCGGAAGTAATTGCTTATTTCAATTTCTCTGTCAAGGTAATTTACAGCAGAATGATTTAGAATGTATGGTTTAAATATTTTCATTTAGATCTTACTCATTTATCATTCTGTTCATCTTTATATTAATTGATAACTAATATAATATCTAAAGTGCTCTCAGCTGAGATAGGATAGTTAGGATAGTTTAGTTAGTATTATTATAGTATAGTTTAGATTTAACAATTGTTAAATAGAATTTGTGTAATTTTAAAATAACTTTAATAGTCTTTTAAAAATTTAGAATATTAAATATAAAACCCTCCAAAATCGAAGACTTTCCTTAAGAAAGCAAGTGTAGGATAACTTAGGTAATAGAGAACTAATTTTAGGGTTTATTTAGATAGAAATAACTTTAGGTTAGACTTTTACTGAATTTTAGTTTCTCCCTAAGAGAAAAATTCAGTTGGTAGCAGGACCATAACCTGCGATATTTTGCTATTCCAAACACACCGGAAGCTGCTTTAAGCTGATTGTGTGGGCATAATCTCCTTGTTGGCCTAGGTGAGAAAATCAGGCCAACACCACCATAATCTAAATTTCAGTTTCCACTTCATTAGTGACATGGGGAAGTCATATGGGGCCCACGTACCACTTGATGCGCTAGCCTGCATGATTCTAGGAGCTCCAAAGGACAATCCCTATATTTTAGGAACCCACATTGATTCATGGGAGTCCCACCATCAATTCACCCTATTATGTGTTGATTTGTGCTTCGATGTGTATCATTTAGTTCATATTCAATTAGCTTAGCGCCACATTTGCATGATTTAAGGATGCTAGGAATATTTTCTCATCGACCCTGATCAGTTAACTAATTGCGAACTGATTTAGTTGTTTGGATTTACACTAGTGAATATACATAGGTGATTTTCCCACAATTCACAATCTTTGGAGTCAGTCCAAGTTATGGAATTCGAATCAGACCTAGAGGAATTGAATTCTATTCATTGTATTATGGATGTATTACATGCAAGTTAATGATTGTGAAATTAATGTTATACTGTCAAATTTTTTTCTCTTGTCTAGATAATTTCACCATGATTGTTTGACATCAAAGCACTGAAATTATTCTTCCTCATTCATTCTTCTTTCACAACAAGGTTCAATACAGCTTAATGATCCTATATCTTTGCTAAATTTTACATGGTATCAGAGCAGGTGCTCATGCAATTTTAAATCCTCAAAAACTTCCAATGATGGACCGGAAGTAACCGGCCACATAATTCCTGGTATCTTTGCCTTGCTCCCTCTGGATTCATACAGAGAAGTCTACCCAGGTGTGAAGCACCTTGATAATGTGCACATGTCAAAGTAGAGAGTGATTGAATTGGTTTTCCTTTGAATTGAAATTTGTATGCATGTAAATTCAAGAATTCAAAAGAATTATGTTTCTCCTAAAGCTGCAAAATGGAGAATTCAATAGCCTTGTCATAGAGGATCCTCACACTCTTAAATTATATGGATTGGAGGGAAGATATGCATATTGTGTTGCACAACAAAGGTCTGTGCAGGGTCACAATGAGAAAGGAGGTATAACCCTAGGAGGCTTTAGATAAATTTTAGTACCTAGACAAATTGGATGAATCCTTTGGTTTAATGTGAATTCATATCTCCAGGGAGTTACTCGTCCACCTTGATGGATTAAAAACACCAAGGGACGTATGGCAGAAGATCGAATCACGATTTGGAAAGTAGGATGAGCTCAGAGGCCACATTTTGGAAAATGAATTGATTTCTCTTCAAACCATCAATTTCGAAACCATCCAGCAATTATTCTCCAAGTTCAAGTCATTGTTCATGTAGTGCAAGAAGTGTGGACTTCACAAGAAGGATGAGCAATTGGTGCTCTCCATTTTGAGCAAGCTTGGCCCAGAATTTTTTAGTATGTTTGTCCAACTTCCACTATGGGATACTAACTACCAAAACCTGGTGAATTCTCTCACTTGATGCATTCATTGATGTAATGTCTCTTTTTTAAGTTTTTACCAAAATTCCCAAATTTCCATTTTTTTCACAATTTTGGCTCTTGACTAGTTTTAGTGTCTTAGTCTCCAAATCAGCCCAATTGCTCCCAAATATTTAGAGAAGGTGTATGAATGATATAATAACTTAATTATTATGTTCAAGGACATATTATGACCCTCCAATCCCTTCTGCAAGTCTGTACTAAATTCTGAACAAGATAGATTATTTTACTCATAATTTTGGGCTCAAATCGCACCCCCCCCCCTCGGGTAACTGGTAGAAATGGCTTCCCAAATGTGTATAAAACCACTCTAATTATTAAATTGAAGTATGGGATGTGTATAATAAATTATCATAGACTCATGTGCATAACCAATAGACCTCCCATGGCTGTTATCACATCTTTCAATCAGATATAAAAAACTAGTTTTGGACCCTTGGGGAAATGAGGTGTAGTTTGCTCCAATTGCTATGAAATTCGAACCAATGGACAAATATTGTCAGTTAATGAACATGAAACCCATAATATACTTTAATGACAGTCCATTCATTCATAAATCATCAATATTTTATACATCTATTCGAATCCATCAAGATTACAAGAGTTTACGACAAGGTAGCGGGGATATGGCACCGTTTCTTCATTATTGAGCAATAATACATGATATTTATTGGAATTTAAACCTGAGAGTTTTCTGAAATTAAAAATAATATAATTTACATCAGAATACAAAATAATATATCAATAGAATCTCCCTCAAAGAGATGAATAGCTCACCAAGTGCGCCTCACTCCATAGAGCTAAAATATGGCGAGGAAAATTTAAATGAAAAGAAGAACAAGAAGAACTTGATATGTCCATGAGATGCTTTATCTTGCACCTGTAACTTATGACTCCATTTAATCTCCTTGAAATACCTGAGTGGCCTCTCCAAACACCAACTAGGATGGGAATCTTTCACCCTTGAAATTGGCTGAGGGATGAACTGGTCATCCACTAGCTCTCTCTCTCTCTTCACAATAACAATTTTCACAAATGATCAAAAGGGCCTTCTCATGGATGATCCCTGAATTTTCTAAACATTATTGGTATTCTAAGGTTCCAAATCCATCCATAAACCAAATCCAAGTCGAATTGGTGTGGCTTCTCATGCTATGCCATGTGGCATCTCTCTTCACCTTCCCTCTTCTCCCAAACTTGAGTAGGAGCCTCTTGGCCTTCTCCAAATCCCATGAGAACCCTCTAAGATGCTCTATTTAGGCCTGAGATGTCAGATATGTCATATTTCAGCCTTCATATCTGACTTGTGTCATAAATTTCATAGACTCTCCATTATTGGTGTCATAGATGTCATAAATGTAAGGGGAATCTAGCCAAGTGTCCATGAAACTCCCATTTGGCTCTTCCTCTCCCCATGTAAGTTACAATTCATCCCAAATTCGACCTATGAAATATATGGACAAGTATATTAACCTTATAATCCATCCAAAAACATTATCCTTCCCATAGATTCGATATTGCAAGAGGAGGATTCCATTTAACATAGGAATTCTAGCTTGAGTGGGACCCATAGTCTCCATGTGTCTCCATTATCCATAGCCATTTCATTTTTCACTTGCATTCATTTAATCAACTCCATTAAATAAATATCTATTCCTTCTAATGTCTAAACACCATTTATTATATCCCTTATTAAGTTCCCAATGTTTCCACCCAACCTAGGGAACTAGTAGGATTGATGGAATTTTCCTTCTATGCAATTATTTGAATGGGGACATTACAGTCCTTCCCACCCAATATTTCTTGTCCTCAAGCAATTTCATATTTGGATGCTGCAAAATATTCTCCTCTTCCCATGTGGCATCTTCACTTGGTAGATCCTTCCATTGCACCAAGTATTCTTTGATTGTTCTGCTCCTCAGTCTTCTCTCCCTTGTCTTCAAAACCTTTCTCGGAATAAGTGTGAGTTGTCCTTCATCATCCAAAGGAAGGAGTGTATCTGAAATGACAATTTTCTGACCAATAGTTTTCTTGAGACAATAAACATGAAATGCATTATGAATTTTACTCCCTTCCAGAAGTTCCAACTCATATGCTACTTCTCCAATCTTTCGGATTACCTTGTAGGGCCCATAGTATCTTGGATTTAACTTTTATGCTCCATTCCTTTTGAGAGATGTTTGTTTGTATGGATGCAAACTCAAATACACTAAATCATCAACTTGAAAGGTCCTTTCCTCTCTGTGTTTATCTGCATGTTGTTTTTTTCTGATTTTGGGCAACCTGCAAATTGTCTTTTAAAAGCTTTAAATTTTCTTGGCTTTTCTTCCACCCAATATTCATATTTTGACATGTGAAAGGTGGTGTTGTAGCAAAACTCACCCAAGTGTAGCCATTTTGTAAAAATATTTTTGTTGTTCTCCCACATAGTTTGGAGGTACTCTTCCAACCATTTGTTCACCCTCTCTATTTGTCCATCAGTTTGGGGATGGTAGCTTCTACTTGTAGTCAATTGAGTGCCCACCAATATGAAAATTTCTTGCCAAAAAGCACTCATGAATCTACCATCTCTATCACTCACAATGCTCTTGGGGAGCCCATGCAATCTGAAGATTTCTTTGAAAAAAAGGTCAGCCACTTGTGAAGCACTAAAAGAGGATGTAACAGCAAAGAAATGAGCAAACTTAGTCAATCTATCCACTACCGCATATATGAAATCCTTCATAGTCAAATCAGTGAGTGGAGAAGTCAACTTGGAGAACGCTTTCACAAACTTTCTGTAGTATGTACATATTCCAATGAAGCCTCTTAATTCTGTGATGTTGTTTGGTGATGGCCATTCTAATATAGCCCTGATATTTTCCATGTGCACTTTCACTCCATATTTCCCAATAATTTTCCCAATATATAATAGTTATTTCATCCCAAATTCACATTTAGATATCTTAGCATACAAAAACTATTCTTGCAATGTTTTCAACACAATCTCTAGGTGTTGCAAGTGCTCTTCCCAGGTTTTACTGTAAATGAGAATATCATCAAAGAAGAATAAAACAAACCTTCTAATATTCTTGCAAAATATTCTATACATACTTGCTTGTAATATATCTGGAGCATTAGTCAACCCAAATGGCATAACAAGAAACTCAAAGTGACCATAATGACATTGAAAAGCAGCCTTTTGCACATCTTCCTCCTTCATCGAATTTGGTGATAACCAGATCTAAGGTCAATTTTGGAAAAGAAATTAGCTCCAAATAGCTCTTCCATGAGCTCATCAATCCTAGGAATAGGATATCTATTCTTGATGGTATTCTTGTTCAAATCTCTAAAGTCTATACACATCCTCAAAGTTCCATGTTTGTTCTTTACCAACACTACTGAAGAAGCATAAAGGCTAGATCTTGGTATAATGAGTCCCAACTCTAAGAGTTCTTGGATGTCCTTCTCAATATCATCTCTAAACTTCTTGGGATGTCTATAATAACAAGATTATTAATTTCACTATCCTAAAAATCACTCTCTTTTTCAATACAAAAAATGACATAGGTTCCCTTAGGCTATCCCATTCTCAAAGGATGTATCCTTTTTTAAAACAGTCTTAAGAGCTTATTAATGTAAATTATATCCCATCCCCCACACAACCCATCAAAAATTGAAATTAGGCTTATTAGAATTTACAAGTGTCTTGGGGGGTTGGGGGGTAAAATGTATTACAACTCATTTCCTTTTCATCTTTTCATCCCAATTTAATTTTTTTAGTAATTTTAGATATTTTCTCATTCTCATGGATTCCTAACACTAGTTCAAGGTGGTCATCTCCATTGGATCATGAGCCCTATCCTTTGATACAATTCCCTCATCCATCCTCAATGTCTCAACCTATCACAAGTTAGTCCAATAAAACCAATACATATGTAGCATCATCAGGAATCTTAACAAAATATCAATTGTTATTCGTATGCATGCCATTAGTGCCATTCATCCACAAGTAACATATAAACATTTTAATTACATTATTGTTCACAACCCATCATTAAATAACCATCAGGAATCATCAAACATATAAGTTTGACATAATCAATCATCACTAATGAATCAACAAGTGAATGGCGATTCCAAAACACTACAAACTACAACCATATAAATCAAGAATAATAACTTTGAAATCTAGGTCATGCATAAGGGGTTTCACAATCGTCCCCCTCTAACGAGAGATGTGGTCATCTAAAACCAATCCATCACTAAACAAATGCATATAAATCTTCTTCATTTCTGGCTCTAGTTCTCAAGTATCGTAATAAGATTTTTTTTTTCACTATTATACACAAGCATGTCAATACTCAATAGTAATATAAATAGTTTATCATTAAAATTCATGAAAGGGGTTCATTATAAGTGCCCATCACCTAGTAATACTCAATCATTATAAAAAAATAACAATACTCTATAATAAACATTAAGGAATACCAATTCTCATACTAACCAATATCAAGGAATATCAGCGATCACCTTAACCCATGCAACATAGTTAATCATGATAACCATGGTTTGAAGGGTCAAATTCAGGGCCAATAGTAATCATTCAGCTCATAAGCATCAATAATAGCCATCAAGAATGTTCTCATCAATATTCATTAATAACCATTAATTCATAAGAATAAATCCCTAAGGGGGTAATCATCCATGATCATAAGGTATAATACTTTATAGTTGTGATCAATAAACATCCATAACACATTAAAATCAAGGAATTTTTCTCATCCTATGATATAATTATTCAGTAAACACTTCCATCTTATTCTCAAATATAAATCAACATATAATTAGCAAGGGAAAATAATGGATCCATCTAATATATAGTCAGAAAGAAAATACACAATGCAATCACCATACACTAAGGGATATTCAACAAGTTACATTTAAAATTTGTTATTTCAATTTCCAATTCACATAACATCTTTCTCAAATCACCACATTTAAATCCTACCAATCAATAACAACACTTTGAAACATCTCCGAGTATTAAAAGTCAAACATATAATGGTGAAACCCATAATCATTGTTACCCTAGTAACACCATAGTTGCACTATTAATAAAACATCGATTCCCCCTAGTTACAAATAATTCCCGTTTGTAATGAAATGAAAAAACAAAACATTGATTGATGTCATTGCACTTTTGAACCTTCTAATAAATCTTCATCTTCAATCCACATTTAGCAAGCTTGCACATTAACAATTTCTATAATTGATGCCATCAAGTAGATGTCATTCATCTGTAACCACACATCATCACTAAATTACCTTCCCATATTCAAGCCATGCCAAGTCATCAACACCAACATCAAAGTCATTAGTTTTCATTAACAATATTATTACCATAATTAGGTCGATATTGTCAATCCAACTACTAACATCTTCAATATCAATATTCCCTATAAAATGTCAATACCCACAATATCATCAACTCACAACCTTCTATCAAATCCCAAGTTAATTAACATTTAATGCTTAATATCATTATCATCCTCAATATCATCAAATCATTAAATGTTTCCTGAACTAACCAAAATGCCACATCATCATTTTCGCTACATAGTCATCAACAATCAATAAGTTCAAACATATCAATAGTATTAAATCATGACATCATCATCAAATCAATCACCAATCAACTAATACTAGTTGGGGAATCAATAACATTAATTCATTAATAGTATTAGTGTCAAATCATTAATATTAGGAAAGTCATCAATAAATCATCTAGTCAATATTTACAACATGAACTAACATTGATCAATGATACCATGAAAACAATATAAGCAACATTATTGGACATAATTTGTGCTAAAACATGAAATACACCTATATTAATGAAAGTTAAGAAATCAAAGTATCCTTATCATCAAATCCATATTATTGAATCATCAAATTAACATCATTACTATTAGTAAATCATCAACAAATTAAATGCCATCAAATCAATATCATCTATAAGAACAAGAAGTCAATACCATCAAATTGTCAACTGGGTTTAGCTCTGGTGGTTAGGAGGATGATTTTTTTTTACAAGAACAAGTAGATTTTTATATTAATAAATGGACTTCTAGAAATCCATGTAGCCATAGTAATATAGAAGAGTTAAAAAAACATATAAAATTGCTTTGCAAAGCATATCCAAAATTACATTGTATGTAGATCCTAAAGAATTCTTGCTATCCCTATGACTATATTGTAGCATACTATCTTAGAAAAAAATACAAGTAAATATAATAAGAAAAACTATGCCCCATGTGGGTTTGCTCCGTTATTGACACATCATCCCTTTCTAGGCCTTATTATCCATGAACTTTATGTTTTCCTAATAGATCCATTGCAATTTATTGTGTTGTGTCTTCTTCTATAACCTAATATTTCACTAAACCTATGGAAACATTTGGAAAACCATGCATTGATTGGGAGCTCCAAGCAAATCCCAAGATGATGTTGTAATGCATTTTTGAGTCATTAGCCAATTGTATTCCCTAAAATTTGCTTCAAATTCCTCTTGCTTTCCCTCTTTCTTTTGCATGTGAATACTCAGGTGTTCAATGGCCTATCTCATTATCTCTAATTTCTCTGACATCTATCCCATAATAATTTTTTTATCCCAACTTTCTCCCCACCATTGTTTCATCAATAATCGAGAATATTTGCCATCCTTAGACGCAAAGCATGTGTTGGAAGTAGCATCTAAGTCACCTCTATGACCATAAATATTAAAGAAGGGTTCTTGAATTTTCCTTGAACTCTTCTTATGGAATGGCTAAAATAATCTTCCAAATAAAGGACAAATTCTATGTCCAATGTGGCTCTAAAACCAACTTAAATTCCACCCAATACCCCATCAAGAAAGCAAATCATGAAGGTTTGTGCAAAGATAAAGGATGGATAAGAAGGGAAATTCCACTTACCCTTATCAAAATTGATTTGAAGATCACTAGAAATTAGAGAGCATACTATAACTAGATACATCCCCACACGAAAGACCATAGATGTAGATTACCTACCAGAGGAAATCTACATCTAAACACAGACCTCCAAAACCATCTCTCACAGGCATTTCCCACCTTCATATCACATATCCATTAAGTCCATCAGAAATTGAACCATATATCAATCTAATAGCAAGTGTGTGAGGTGGAAATATGCATGAGAGTGTTAAATATCCCTTGCTTCCATTGTGAGGACATGTATGCATGAAAACTTCATATGTGCCTTTAAAAATTGGATATTGCTGATCCTTTGCCATATTGCATGAGATATAGGTGGTTGATATATCTAAATTTTTTATGATTGATAAACAATACCATGGTGATGAGTTAAGATATCCAAAATACCTAAAGGGGTCCCCCATTTTTTACCAGAACCCCTCATTAGCCATGCTATCACGCTGAGGATTATTTTCCCCTTTTAACATGTAGAATGCATACATAATCAAAGAGATATGAAGGCTATGGATTCTTTACAAAAGTCTTAACAATGTCGTTCCTTCGATATTTTTTCCTTCCTTACTAGACTAATTATCAAAGAGGAATCTCCAAAGAGAATGACTAACCTAATTTATTGGGATAGTAGGAAAGTGATTCCAAGGAACAAGGAATATATCTCAACTTGGTTACTTGTTGTTATCCCAAGTCCCTAAGCATACCTCAATTCAAATTTTCCATCGATACCTAACAATACCCCCTATCCCCATACCTGCCACCCTGGTTGGTAGGATGTTTGTTATCCTCCCCACCGAAGTTCAATTCACACAACTAAAATATTGAGTTATCAATGAGTATATTGTTGTAACGACCTTGATACCGGTGTTGACAAAGCCTTGAGTTTATGCAAAATTCGGTTTACCTTGGGTATCACCCTCAAAATGAGGAAAAGTACCCCATCGGTTTTCTCAATATATGTATATCATTCGAAAAAAATTAATAACATCAAATCACTAACCTCAATATCACCAACATCTTCAAATTATTATTCTTATCAAGAATAAATAATGGATGTCATCGAAAATAACCAATGTGATTTGACAAGAGTGATCAATATAATTCTAACATTGGCAATTTGCATCCTTACTATGCCATTCATTTTTAGAAATAAAGTTGACACTAGTTCACAAACAAACAAACAAACAATTGCTTAAGAACCAAGGGAATGACACAATTCTGGTCTAAATCTAGCAAAACCTCTAAATTCAATTATGTATGCAACAATACAAAATACATAATTTGAAATAACCATAAAGTTAAGTCAGATCCATCTTAGGTCTTGGTTTACTGTCTTCCATATATATCAAAAGTATTTGTATGTAAATGAAGTAGGTTCAGGTTCAATCTACAACTTATCATATGGGTTTCTCAACAATAGAAAATAAACTATTTTAATCTTGTAACAACTAATCAATATCACTATTAATCTTGTAATAACTATTCAATTGTGAATTATGTTAATATTTTGAACTTTATACGTTTTTATAACACTTTATAACTCTATATTTTATGGGTTTATAATAATTTACACGACTCATCATCAAGTGTTAGCAAAATACAATTATAAATCAATCAATCTTCTAATGATTATATGTTTTAATTTCCCAAACAACCACATTAGATTAGTGGAAAAAGAAGACACTCTCAAGTGGTCCAAGAATTCTATAGGGGGTCATTACACACCTAATATTGGTTACAAGGTTTTGAGGGAGGAATAATACATGCCAAAACCTCATTGGTGGTATAGTGTTGTTCGAAAATATAAGTGTCTACTCAAGGCTAAAATTTTCATATGGTTGAAACTTTCCAACAAGGTACAAGTATGGGATTCACTGATTAGTAAATATGGGAGTGGACCCAAGATATGTACATTCTGCAAAGATTATGGGGATTACACTTATCATTTATTTATTCAATGCTATTATATTAGGCCTATGTGGGAATATCTCTCACAGGTCAGAGGAATTCAATTTGTATGGGTTGGACAGACTCTAGATGATGCATTAGAAACTTGGACCAACGACCTAGCCTATAAGGAATATAAGGCCCTTCCACTGATACTTATCTAGGGGGTATGGATTTCTAGAAATAAATTTATCTTCAAATACTTACTTATTCCTCCATCTGTTTATGCAATCAAATGTCTAGCTACCTTATGTTATGGATTTCTAGAAGAATAGGAGCGTGGTGGAGGAGATAGTAGATAGGAATGGAAGTTGTGCTTACTTTGATGGTGCTCCAGAGGGAATACCACCAATAGGTGGGGCAGGTGGCATTTTAAATATACATGAAACATTGGATTAAATTTGTTGTGGGGATTGGAGAAAGAAAAAACAACAAATCATAATTACTTGATTTAAATATCATTATAATGCTTGCTATCATGAAGGGAGTTCAAAAATTACAGATATTTGGGGCCTAAAAAATTGTCATTGATTGGATTCGACAGAACATATCTACTAGGAAACTATTTCTCAGGCCCATATATGACGATATTTCCAATTTGGTTGCACAGATACATAATGCCACTTATGAAAACCTATACAGAGAAAGGAACCAGTTATAAAAACAACTGTTAAAGAGTGATCTACAGTTAGCTCCAAGTACTTGGAAACGTTGGGAGATGGAATAAGTGTTGACATATATTTGTTGATAGGGGTTCACACATTTTCAACATGCCTTTTCACTGCGATCTCCCTGACCACCGGCCCAGGCAGGTCTTACCTTGTCCAGCAACACCTGCGAAGTAGATGAGGTCTCACCCAAGATGTTCAAGGGAGAGGTGCAAGAACCAAGTTTCCGCAATAAGGAGGAGGATTTGCGCACTTAAATTCCTCTCTGTCGTAATGTTACTATGAGATTTAGGAAAGGGTTTTAATGTTAATCATTCATATTCAGTCACATCAAAACCTATTCACAACAGATCTAGTTATCATCTTATTCATTCCACAAAGAGGTTGACATGAATGGAACCATTCATTATGCAAAGGCATCTCATAATCCATAAATATAAATAATGCTATAGCATTTTCTCATTCAGATCGCATCATTAAAACCATAAAAACAACAAAACATAAGACACAAAGTTCCCAACATCATTTCCACATGTCATATTACTATGTAGGTCAAAACATGTTTCCAAAATACACCTCTAGGTTCGCAAGATAGAAAAACAGATGCCAAAACCATAATATCTTTGACAATGAATTGATTTCTAGATGTCCTTCTACTTACTTCCTAAGTATTTATATAGGCTTATGCATTTACAAAATGGTCCACTTATAACAACTTTCTAACTAACTTGGACCAAAAACTACAAACATACAACCAAGTCGACTCTTGTTGACATGGGTTAATACACTGTCGACATGCCTTTTCATCGCGATCTCCCTGATCACTGGCCCAGGAAGGTCTTACCCTGTCTAGCAACACCTACGAAGCAGATGAGGTCTCACCCGAGATGTTCAAGGGAGAGGTGCAGGAACCAAGTTTCTGCAATAAGGAGATGATTTACGCACTTAAATTCCTCTTCATCGTAATGTTACTATGACATTTAGGAAAGGGTTTTAACGTTAATCATTCATATTCAGTTGGATCAAAACCTATTCGCATCAGATATAGTTATCATCTTATTCATTCCACAAAGATGTCGACAAGAATGGAACCATTCATTATGCAAAGGCATCTCATAATCCATAAATATAAATCATGCTGTAGTATTTTCTCATTCAGATCACATCATTAAAACCATAAAAACAACAAAACATAAGACACAAAGTTCCCAACGTCATTTGCACATGTCATATTACTCTGTAGGTCAAAACATGTTTCCAAAATACACCTTCAGGTTCGCAAGATAGAACAATAGATGCCAAAACCATAATATCTTCGACAATGAATTGATTTCTAGATGTCCTTCTACTATACTTCCTAAGTATTTATATAGGCTTATTCATTTACAAAATGGTCCACTTATAACAACTTTATAACTAACTTGGACCAAAAACTACAAACATACAACCAAGTCGACTCTTGTCGACTTCTTCACCTTACGCACTATTCTTCGACTTTGGTTGCTTGTGCACCATGCACATCCATATATCCTGCCAGTAGGCCCCCAACACAAAATTGTGGCTCCTCCTTGAGCCACATCAGCTGGATATTGTATATGCGTTAATTTTGATCTTAAAGTCCTCATATTGTTATTTGACCTCATCAGCCGCTTCCTTTACTTTCATGCTAATTGCTGCGCATTCTTCTGCATCTTCCTCCATCGGGTGCTCTGTAACTTTCGCAGTCACTTGTTGGTGACTCTCCTACGTAGCTTGAATTACATTGACCACCTTTAGTTCCAGCTGCTCACCTATGTCTTGGAATTCAATCCAGATGAGTTGTGTTGTACTAATGGTGCTCCCTTGCTTTACTGGCTCTCTGTTACAGTGCTTTCAGCTCCGCTGCCTTACTCACCTGCGCTACAGGTGGCATCGTTTTGAGGGATTCCCACATTGCTGTTAACTGTGTCTTGGCCTCATGTAGTTGCATGCTTAGTTGTTGCAGCTACTCATCCTGAAGCACAATCATCCAAAATTGTGTGGTGTCATCTGTGTCTGTCTTGGCCACCTTCTCAATCTCTTCATGATGTGTTGTCGCGTCTTCAATATTCACCTTGCATTCTGCAAATTGTTCTAGCGGCATGCTCAGAACTGTATGTTCCTACAGTTATTCATTTTCTTTCTTCAGGTCTGTGATAATCTATCCTAGTTGCAGAATCTTGGCCTCTGCAAACATCTCCTCTATGTGTCAGGGATTTCCTAACAAGAGAATGCAATGGATTTCTCTAGACACTCCTTATCATTCAAGATCGTCATCTTTGCCATGATCTCTACTTCCTGTGACTTATTCAGGTGTTTTATTTCTTCCTTCGCTAGCGCCTCTTGTTCTTGTGGCTTCACCAAATGGTCACCAATAATATCCTCCTTGTCGACGAGCTCTTGGCTCGTGATATTTTGCAACCGTACCAGAATATGGGTTTACAACTCATTGACATCGAGAGTGTTTGTATGTAATTGGTGCATCATCGCATCAATGTCATCGCTTCCCTACTCTAGTGACCTTGGTGGAATTTGCATAATACAGACCCTTTTTCCCATAGTGATCTGTGTTCCTCTATGTGTGATACTAGCTTGCGACACCCTGTCTACCACTACATTCGTCAAAGTAGATAGCAAATTATTTACTTGGTGAAATAACCTAGTCAAATGGTATTTCAGCTGTGCCTCACCTATGCTTGTCGCAGTTGTGATTGCAACTATGATGCAATCGACCTGATCCTATTCCATTCGTCTGGTGCTGCTACCTTCACCCTACTCATGTCTCATGTTTGTTCTTCCTTCTTTGAATATTCTTTCGGACTTGGAATTCGTCGGAGTCTTGGAATACTCCTCCTGTGATTCCTTATCGCTTTATTGCACCTACGTTTTCTCTACTAGTACGTCAGGCAGGCGACCTGCCTCAGTGTCTGACAATTCCTCAATAGTCACGAGGAATCTCTACTCACAGGACAATCACCGATGATGGTGTCAAGTTATTCATCTGTCAACTTATACATATTGGAAAGCCACTAATTTTCCCGATCTGGACATGCTTGGATGTGAATAGAGTGTGGGGCCATCGCAAACCATGTGACCCTATGGATTCCTCAGTCACGCGTGGAACCTTCTCTACTGCATCATGCATCGGATCCCAGTAAATATAGAGCTGAATTGCCTTATCAATCAGTCGTTCCTTCTGGTTGATATACCACAAGTTATGATACCTTGCGCCCTTGCATTCTCGAGCGAGTTCAAATTCCAGGAATTGATAGTATTTGGGCTCCATCTATGCAACTAGCACAATCAAAATAAACAACCATGAGTAAGTGAATGGACACTTAGATTCCTATACAAGCATGGCGTCCTCTTTCTACTGATTCAACAACAAGAGTGACCAGTTCATTTTTACATCCTCTACACACTTCTCTACGCATGCAATGACCCCAGAGGTACATTGGTTGGGTCGATTTTTCCTGACCATCTTCACCGCTAATATCTTCACTATGACCCAAACCACTATCATTTATGGTGTTAATCACATAAGCCCTTTTTTCTCTAAGGACACCATACTTCCTCTTCAATTTAGCGGCCAACTGCTTGTCATTATCCTTGTCGCGAAAGTACTGCGACAAGTCGCCCCCCTTCATAGGAAACCTCGTAAATTAATAAATTAATTGAACAATAAATGGGACTTTGACATCAAGCCATAAGTAACCACCATGAAAAAAATCCAATAGCTTCTTGATGCAGGTGTTGACCTCTATCAATCAACCAAAATGCAGCATATGTGTGAGGAATAAGTGTTCTACAGTTAGCTCCAAGTACTTGGAAACATTGGTAGATGAAATAAGTGTTGACATATATTTGTTGACAAGGGTTCACACACTAGTGACATGCCTTTTCACTGCAATCTCCCTGAGCACTAACCCAGGCAGGTCTTACCTTGTCCAGCAACACCTGCGAAGCAGATGAGGTCTCACTCGAGATGTTTAAGGGAGAGGTGCAGGAACCAAATATCTGCAGTAAGGAGGAGGATGTGTGCACTTAAATTACTCTCTGTCGTAATGTTACTATGACATTTAGGAAAGGTTTTTATCATTAGTCATTCATATTCATTCGCATCAAAACCTATTCACATCATATCTAGTTATCATCTTATTCATTCCACAAAGAGGTCAACAAGAATGGAACCATTCATTATGAAAAGGCATCTCATAATCCATAAATATAAATCATGCTATAGCATTTTCTCATTCAGATTGCATCATTAAAACCATAAAAACAACAAAACATAATACACAAATTTCCGAACATCATCTGCACATGTCATATTACTCTGCAGGTCAAAACATGTTTCCAAAATACACCTCCATGCTTGCAAGACAGAACAACAGATTCCAAAACCAAAATATCTTCGATAATGAATTGATTTCTCGATTTCCTTCTACTATACTTCCTAAGTATTTATATAGGCTTACACATTTACAAAATGGTCCACTTATAACTACTTTCTAACTAAATTGGACCAAAAACTACAAACATACAACCAAGTCGACTCTTGTCGGCTTCTTCACCTTACGCACTATTCTTCAACTTTGGTTTCTTGTGCACCATGCACATCCATATTTCCTTCCAACAACCCCCCCCCCAAAAAACTTGTGGCTCTTCCTCGAGCCACATCAGCTGGATATTGTATATGCGTTGATTTTGATCTTGAAGTCCTCATATTGTTATTTGACGTGATCAACAGCTTCCTTTACTTTCGTGCTAATTGTTGCGCATTCTTCTGCATCTTTCTTAGTCGGATGCTCTGTAAACTTTCACAGTCACTTGATGGTGAATCTCTTGCATAGCTTGAAGTACATTGACCACCTTTAGTTCCAGATATTCTCCTATGTCTTTGAATTCAATCCAGATGAGTTGTGTGGCACTGATGGTGCTCCCTTGTTTTGTTGGCTCTCTGTTGCAGTGATTTCAACTATGTCGCCTTACTCACCTGCACTACAGGTGGTATCATTTGAGGGATGCCCAAATTGCTATTAATTGTGCCTCGACCTCATGTAGCTGCGTGCTTAGCTATTGCAGCTGCTCATCCTGAACCACACTCATCCAAAATTGTGTGGTGTCATCTGTGTCTATCTTAGCCACCTTCTCGCTCTCTTCAAGCTGTTTTGTCATGTCTTCAATATTCACCTTGCGTTCTACAAACTATTCTAGCGGTGTGCTCAAAACTGTATGTGCCTGTAGTTCTTCATTTTCTTTCTTCAGGTTTGCTATAATATGTCCTAGTTGTAGAATCTTAGCCTCTGCAAACATCTCCTATGTGGTGTCATGGATTTCCTAACAGGTGAATGCAATGGATTTATCTAGACACTCCTTATCATTCAATATCATCACCTTTTCCATGATCTCTACTTCATGTGCCTTCTTTAGGTGTTGTATTTCTTCCTTTGCTAGCGCCTCTTGTTCTTGCGAATTCACCAAATGGTCGCCAATAATCTCCTCCTTGTAGGTGAGCTCCTGGATTACGGTCTTTTGCAACCGTACCAGAATATGGGTTGGAAACTCATTGACATCGAGAGAATTTGTATGGAATTGGTGCATCATCACATCAACGTCCACACTTCTCAACTCTAGTGACCTTGGTGGAATTTGCATAATGCGGACCCTTTTTCCTGTAGCAATCTTCGTTCCTCTATGTGTGATACTAGCTTGCGACACCCTTTCTACCAATGCATTCCTCAAAGTAGATAGCAAATTATTTACCTAGTGAAATAACCCAGTCAAATGGTCTTTCAGCCATGCCTCGCTTGGGCTTGTCGCAGTTGTGATCGCAACTATGATGCGATCAACCTGATCCCCTTCCATTCATCCGGTGTTGCTACCTTCACCCTACTCATGTCTCATGTCTGTTCTTCCTTCTTCGAATATTCTTTCGAAATTGGAATCTTTTGGTCTTGAAAGAATCCTACTGCGATTCCTTATCACTTTCTTGCACTTGCGTTTGCTCTACCGGTGCGTCAGGCGGGGGACCTGCCTTAGTATCTGACAAATCCTCAATAGTCACAGGGAATATCCACTCCACAAGCCAATCAACGATGACGACGTCAATTTCTTCATCTGTCAAATTGTACATAGTGGAAAGCCACTCATTTTCCCCATTGCGACATGCTTGGATGTGAATACAGTGCTTGTGCATCGCAAACCGTGTGACCCTCTAGTATTTTTTCGCTGATTCCTCAGTCACGTGTGGAACCATCTATGATGCATCATGCAGAGCATACCTGTAAATATAGAACTGAATTTCCTTATCAATCAGTAGTTCCTTATGGTTGATATACCATAAGTTCTGATACCTTGTGCCCTTGCATTCCTAGGCAAGTTTAGCTTCCATGCACTGATAAGGCTCCATCTATATGACCAGCATAATCAAAATCAACAATAATGAGTAAGTGAAGGGCCACTTACATTCCTATATAAGCATGGTGTCCTCCTTCAATTGATTCAACAAGAAGAGTGACCAGTTCATTTGTACATCCTTTGCGCACTGCTTTAGGCATGCAATAACTCCAGAGGTACATTGGTTCGGTCGATTTTTCCTGACCATCCTCACCGCCAATATCTTCGCTCTGACCCAAAACGCTCTATAATTTATCGTTTTAATCACATAATCCCATTTGTCTCTAACGACATCATACTTCCTCTTCAATTTAGCAGCCAACCGCTTGTCATTATCCTTTCCACGAAAGTAATGCGACAAGTCGGCCCCCTTCATAGGAAACCTCATAAATTTGGAAATTAATTAAACAATAAATGGGACTTTGACATCGAGCCACAAGTAACCACCATGAAAAAAATCCAATAGCTTCATGACGCAGGCGTTGGATTCTATTAATCAACTGAAATGCGGCATATGTGTGAGTCTTAACATCCTTGACCACTGCAACCCCATGGCCCACTACCGTGGCACCCGAGTAACAGATCCTCCATGTCCTTGTGCTTTAGACTAAAATGGCTCAGCTGTACATTCTGAATAGGCCAACAGGTCATGATCACTGTAGATCATTTTGGTAAAAATGGGCACAATGTTGAGCATTTGGTGCATCCATTGCGGTATCGCAATCATCTTTACAGGGTACCGTTGATTCTTGGTTAGCTTCACTTATGGGTCACCCACCTTCCTAGGTGGGATAAACCCGGGGATGTCATCATCCATGACACCCTTCCTTCCCATAGAATCCTCTCCTCCAGTGGTCGATGGTCCAGCATGGGCTTCAGTTTCGACTTCTTCCATGCTAGAACTTCTTGTAGTCTGCTTCTTCTTCGAAAGTGACTTGGGACGATTTGGGCCCCTCTTCTTCAACATAATCCGTGGGGGTTCTTTCTGTAGCTAGGGAATTTATTCTTCAATTGACGTGATTATGGGTGGCGAGTCATGAATTCTACCACGAAAAATAACTTGGGCCATCATAGCAACTCTGTCACACTCTTTCTCACAATGATTCTCAGCTAGCACTCTGTGCTATGCTCAACTCAACAATCATAATGGTGCATCCAACCCACCCCTGTAGATTCTTATAGCCAAAAATCACCTATGCAAAATATTTTGAATCATCACGACCAAATCCTCCAATGATCAACCAAATCCATTGCCGATTTTGCAAATCCAACAGTCGAATTCCCCATAAATGCATGTCCTGTCCAGTTGCATCATCGCCCATTTGGTTTAATTGCTCCATTAATTTCCTTATTTGACCGTATTGCATCCCTGCTGACGTCGCCAAACTACTTCCCTGCTGCGACTTCGATATTTTTATGTTCGTTGCCACCGGTTTTCTGTGCACTATCCTACTTTGGAACCCATCTTACACATTTTTTCCCAACTACTGCACAATTTCTTAAGCATCATGTCGTGCCTAGTTATCCCGCTAGTGATTTAGCAGCCATCTCCCATTCACTAACTTAGGAAACATTGCGCCATTTAATTGCTGCAATTGCACCGCACCTCTGTTGGTGATGAAATTGATTATATAGGGACCTAACCAATGCATCTGCAACTTTCCTGGGTGTTTCACAAACTTACTGTCATATCTTCTTCCTTCACTTAGATCCAATGTAGATATGGCTCTTCTGTCGCAATTCTTGAAATTCATCTCTCGCTTCTTGAAGTTTATCACCACCAGGTTGTCATTATCCCACCTAATCCCCAGTAGTGCAGGTTATGAGATTCCTTCGTCAATGATTTCAATTGCATCAAAATCCGCATATGTCTCATTCCTTAGAATTCCACCATTAAGCGTGGTACTCACCCAATTGGTGACACTCTGGCCTGATTGACCAATCGCAATTGCACAAGGGACCAAACCAACTTTGGATTTCCCATATTCTCCCATGTATGCTTTGTGAAAATGTTGACAACCGATCCCAAATCTAGAATAACTGAGTCCACATATGTCACGTCCCCTCCCTTCCACTAGAGAGAGAACGCGACCATAACTGCTCGCTCTGATTGTTGCAGGAGCATCCAGCTCGAAGTTCATTGAATTATGTATGTATTTGGATGGATTCCCAATTTTTTCAGAAATCTATAGAGGCATGAATTCATCTTGCGTTCACTCTATTCAAGTTTGAGTATAAATTCTCTAACTTCCTAATAGCAGAGAATTGATCCTGTCAGTGATCAAGTTGACGATCTATGAAGAAAGATCTTGGAGGAGATCGAACGGAGTAGAAAGATCGCGATGAAAGTCGATGGTCACAATCTGTTCTGCATATAGAGATAGATCAACGGTTAAGAATCAACCTGTAAGAATCAACAGTGCGGAAAGCTTGAGTTTGCGGAATCGGGGAAATATAGAAATTGCGATCCCGCATGTAGGATAGGTCATTGCGGATATAATTAGTTGTAGAAATAGATATTGTGAAGCCGCATCCCGCATCCCACATCCCGCATGCGGAAAGGAGAGTCACTGACGAAAATCTGTGGGGAATAGAATTTACAGAAGGATGTTTCTGCATCCCGCATCCCGCAAGTTGCGAAAAGGAAGATTTATGGCAGGAAATTCAACCTGCTAACATAAGTCTTGGACATATTTGATCATCTAGGCCATCACCAATATGACAATATAATCCCCATAATTTAATTTAAAAATGCATTGAAAGAAAACATACATAGATGTATACAATTGCAATTATACAGCGAAAGCAATTAATCAATTCAACACATTAGGCATGTTCTTCATATTTCATTAAGAAAATATAATTGGAGAGATTAACATAGAAAAGAATAATTATCTTTAAATAAGTTTGCCCTACAACCAGCTACATCGTTGCAATGTTCCACCCAACCATAGGCCAGTGCGCTCATCAATCTCTCAGCAACACTATCACCGGTGAGTTGGGCATGATTTCCACAAGGAATAAGGAACACTAGTAGGCTCACACATAGCCAAGGATACAACAAAACTCAGCCAAGCCAACACTGTTGGGTTTATCATGCTGCAACCAGACAAGTCAATATATTGTTGGGTTTATCAGGCTAATAAGGCAAGCCAGCTAACATTTGGGTTTATTAGGCTACTCAACCAAGCCAACTAATAGATGGGTTTATCAGGCCACACATCCAATCCATCTCACTGCTGGGTTTATTAGACTGCAGTCAGTCAAGCCAAAATTCACATTACGGACCGGCCAAGCTAATTAACATATGAGTTTATTAGGCTACAAAGGAGTTGGAAATCTTGAACTGCTAATCTAGTGAGCTCAACCACTGAGCTATGGACACATGCACTAGATCGAGCTTGGATCCTCAAACATCTACACACTGGATACAAGGAAGAATCCCCTTCTCTACTACATAGTCCCTCAGGCTATGCCTTCTATTCCAGTGTTGTTCGGGGTGTGCAAAGAAGAAAAACAACCCCTCTAGATCTATTTGTGAGGTTCCTTCCTACACTAGGTTTATCAAGCTAGTTCAAACCCAATTCCACTCCAAACCAGTTCAGACCAAGGCAAGATATGCACACACAACAAACCACAATGTCAACACAACAAAACATGCTTCCACTCAATCTATGAAAGAGGATACCATTGCACAACAACACTGAGGAAACCACATATGACCAGTCTTTCTCATAAAATTGAGTGATATCCACTGCTCATACGTTCAACAAACAAAAGAGACCCCGAACCTTTGTGCGACTGAGGATGGTAACAACAGGCGAACAACCCAAAACAAAACACAGTTCTACAAGCAGGACAAATGCACAACGCACATGAACATAATGGAATAGAGAGTGATCAGAATGGAACACCACATTTCGGTGAGAGCCAGATGATCGACTGGGCATGCACCATGAGGAAAAAACTGAAAACGTGAAGGATGGATGATGAAAAACGTCCCATTGCTCCCCAAAACGTGATGGAAGATGAAAATGTGAATGCATTAGGGAATGGGAATACGTTTTCGGGTGATTTATTTTGACACATGGATTTTCCCCAAGGGCTCAAGGTTAAACATTCCCACCCCTTATCCTTAGGAAATCATGCCCCCATCTCATTATTTGTTCCATTGACATAGCTGGTTGTGGGTTTTTAATTTAATTGCACATTTATATGATGTCCAAAATTATACTATGTTAGCTAGCATAAAATACCATCGGCATCGATTTTAATCGCCGAAACATAAAATGCTAAATCAATGGTGGGGATTTTTCCTTTAGCTCCACACCATGATTAATTACAATATTTACATCATATATATTTAATGCAAACGGGGTCAAAACCGAGGTGTTATAACATCGTAGTCACCGATTTGGACATTCATCATCATCTCCTTTTTGGTTTTCTTCTTGTGCAAGGAATTCATAGTGCAGTTGTGTCGACCTTTCTCTGGTTGATATAGCATATTTGCGATCTCAGCTAGTGCATCAAGATATTTAGCTAGTGATAGAAAACTCTCAAAGAAACTTTGTAATGTGCCATACTTTCGTGATGGTTCTGCTACGAGTGTTGAATAAAAAACATGCGACATTTCATAGATAGTCAACTTACCCATATACCTTTTCATGGTGTCTCTTGCATCAAAGAAGTTATCCCTCTTAGCTTCCACATCAAATTGCACCTTTTTTTGAGTCACTAATCAAACCTGTGGAATTTGTCCATCATCCCTTGTTGTCACACCTCTGCGAGTAATGACTCCAACATCCACAGGTTGAGTTTTGGGTTCTGATGAAATCTTCCCAACTGTTGGACCCCGGTTCTAATTTTGTGGTGGATTCACAGGCTAGTTCACATTTTGATTATGGTTTTGTGGTGATGGAACATTCTTCGATTTCCATTTTGCAATCAATTATGGACAATATTCAACAGTGTGATCTGTGGCAGTACAGTAGGTACATTGCAACTGTAGGTTTGGGAAATCTCACTAATAATTCCCCAACACTCTGCAATTGTAGCATTGCACAGGTCCATGACCTCATCCTCCTCAATAGAAACCTCTGTTTCGTCCCCCTCAGAATCCTCCACGAAATCCTCCTTGTTGTTGATACTATGGTTGATTAAAATCTTGTTTTTGCGGTGGATTTGACTGAGGTTGAACATACTATAATTAAGTATACTGCGACTGAGTATACTATGGCTACTATGGAGAATATTGCATTTGATTATACTACGAATGCGGTGGGGAAAACTGTGGTGGCGATTGTGCAAACTGTAGTGGCTACTTCCGTGGCGGCCTTTCCGTCGATCGACATTCTTCTCCCTTCATGTAGTACATATCCATTGTCCTTTCTTGGAGCAGGTCATATGCTCGAGAATCCTTCTCTTCATTACCAATAGAACGGAAAAAAATTATAGAAAAAGTTTGCAGGTTTCGATACTACCTTTTGGAGATATGCACATTCCTTGTGTCGATGTCCATGCGTTTGACATATTCAACACCATGGTAAACCACCTTGACTCAACAGGTTTGGAGTGCTCGATAATATGTAATTGAGGAAGTCCAAGCATTTATATTTATGATTTCCTTCCATGTGGCATTTGGTACACCATACTTCTTCACAAATTTATTTTCCCTTCTTGATATATTGCAATTGAATCGTCAAATTCACTAGTTGCGATTGAATCTGATTCATCCTAACTCCAGTTTCACCAACTGGTGAAGCTTCCAGCCTCACTGCGATCTCTAGAGCCTCACTATGTGTCATGATATTTTGTTGCATTAATGACATTAATATATGTGGGACTAGCGTTGCGATGAACCATTATTTGTGTTGTACATCGCTCATTCTAAAACTAACTTTCGCCATCAGCGTCTTGAATCATTGATCGAAATCCCAAAACGAATCATTCGGATATTGCTTGATTTATTTCAATTCTGTGATATACTGCAACTCATATTTAGGCTTTCGAAATTCCTCAATCAACTTGGTTCTAATCTCCGTTAGAGTCTTCTTAAGATTCCCTATCGGAACTTGTATGAACTTCATATACCAATCTAATGCGCGACCTCAAAAATTTGTTGCCAACTAAACCTTCTTAATGTCTTTGTGTTGGGATTGCTTCATAGCCCATACTGCTTCACAAAGAGACCAATATTTTTTAAGATCCTTAGTCTTGTTCCCATGGAACAAGGGTAATTTCACATCGTCGCCCGCCATCCTAGGCCTTCTTCCTGTGTTCGCTGATCCGCTACTATTATTGTGTTGATGACACACCATGCAATCTTTTGATAATCTGGTGTTTCTTCCTGAATGTGGTGCAATGAATAGAGGTGTAGGTACGTTGTTTCTTTGGGTTGGTACTTCCTCAGACTCGGGCGTAGCCTGTTTGTCTCCTTCGTTGATGTAGGTTCGATTAGTCCCTTGTGTTCTTCTCTCATAACTTCTTATTCCGGTCGCAACAGGACTCTCCTCAGTCTTCTGCCTCATCTCTTACTAGAACCTTACCCCACTTCACAGAAGACGACACCCTTCCTCTACTTCCCTTACAATTTTGTCGTAACTCCCATCCATCTACCCCGTATCATTCCATCCAAACCTTGTCTACACAGTACCTGTAACCTCCGCACACCAGAGGTCTACTCATCGGAGTTCATTTTCAATATACCCTTTTCACAGATAAGCATCTTAATCCACAATTGAAAAGACAATAGAAACGTAACTCTTGGTCCTTTGAAGAATTCCCTTTCTACATCGATATAGGATTTTACTGTGTTGACAGCAAACTTAGTGATGTATCCTTCCAAGATGTTGTCGAGCCAAACTTCGATAGCCCTCGATGTCCTGTTGTCTACCTCCTTCAGCTATTGGATCAACTCAAGGGTCTAGCAAGTAGGTTCACCTCCTTTAAATTTTGTCTTTTGATAGGTCAGCTGCGCTAACCACTTGTACAAGATAATAAAAAATTCTACAAAAAAATATTAATGGATATCAAAATAGAAATACCTTCCCAACCACTCTTATGTTGTTAGTCTGGAACTCAGATTTTCTTCTACTGTGAATTCGCAAGCCTTCTGATTGAACCAATCTAGAATCTCTGTTTTTGTCGGATGCCGCAACATATCCTCCTCTTCCTCGTACTATGGTCCTGACAATGGAACCATTTGTTGACATGGATCTATCGACAGGGGTTCACACATTGTCGACATCCCTTTTCACCATGATCTCCCTGAGCACTGGCCCAGACCGGTTTTAGCCTATCTAGAAACACCTACGAAGAAGATGAGGTCTCACCCGAGATGTTTGAGGGAGAGCTACAGGAACCAATTTTTCGCGGTAAGGAGGAGGATTTGTGCACTTAATTCCTCTCTGTCACAATGTTACTCATAGATTCAAGCGAGGGTTTTAACATTAATCATTCATATTCAGTTGCATAAAAACCTATTCACATCAGATATAGTTATCATCTTATTCATTCCACAAAGAGGTCGACAAGAATGGAACCATTCATTATAGAAAGGCATCTCATCATTCATAAATATAAATCATGCTACAACATTTTCTCATTCATCTCGCATCATTAAAACCATAAAAACAACAAAACATAAGACACAAATTTCCAAGCATCATCTGCACATGTCATATTACTCCGCATGTCAAAACATGTTTCCAAAATACACCTCCAAGTTCGCAAGACAGAACAACAGATGCCAAAAACATAATCTCTTCGACAATAAATTGGTTTCTAGATGTCCCTCTACTATACTTACTAAGTCTTTATATAGTCTTACACCTTTACAAAATGGTCCACTTCTAACTACTTTCTAACTAACTTGGACCAAAAACTACAAAAATACAACCAAGTTGACTCTTGATGACTTCTTCACCTTACGCACTATTCTTCGACTTTGGTTGCTTGTGCACCATGCGCATCCATATTGCCTTCAAAAAATAAAAGACACTTACAAAACATGATCCATGACCTCATCCGAGATAACTGGAACATGGCCATGAACCTACAACACTACATAGGTTTTCTAGGTTTTTTTTTTGATGCGGACAACACTCCACTTTTGGTGAATCTATAGATCTACACTGGTGTTATGGTTTTGTTTTTTTCATATGGACATGTTTTAGTTTTTTATGGAATTTTGATGTTATCTATTGCACTGTCATCAAAATTGTAAGTTTCATATCTATATAGAAAAGTTTGAAAGGATGTAAGATATATATGCAAAATTTGAAATATGTAAGGCTTGTAGGCCTATAAACAAAGTGGTTTTTAATAAAAGAAATTACGCTATTTTTTCCAAGAAAATAATAATAATAATGCCTCAAATTATAATTATAATATAAGTTACCCGTAACAATTCAAGATATTACACATATACAAACTTGTATAATTATACACATATATACAACAAATTCATATAGAGAGAGACATAGAGAGAAAGATGTTGGAAAAGAAGACAAGGAGGGAAAACCACTAAATCTTTAGGGTTTTACTCTCAATTAGTTTTCTAGGATTATAGGTTCATTATGGTACTTAAATTAGTTCTTCCAACAAATAATTAACAGCAAATTAACAAAGGAAATGCAAGCTAACCTAGGGTTCATTCCCATTCTCCTTTGGTGAGCTAATATTAAACTAAGTGTTGAAACTAAAAGAAGGGATATGGAAATAAATCATTTGAATTAGCATTGTTGTAGGTTTTCAATCTTCTTGAGATGAATATGATAATTGTTCTAGGACTCTAAGAGAGTGTTGCACCTCCTAAATTATCTTCCATGTGCAGCTCAACCTCCCTACAAAATAGAGTTGTATATATCTCCCATACAATGCAATAATAACTCTAGATCTACCACACAAATAATATAGCGATGATAGAATCAAGGGTGCCCAAAAGTTACTTCGAAATAATTTAATACCTCCCTTTCCCTAGCTATGCTAGAACCTAACTTGAGGTTGTAAGGTTGAACCATTCAAATTATGAAAGAGGACATAAGCTTTGAATATACCCTAGTATGAAACATGAATCCTACAAGGGCAAAGAAACACTAACAATCATGTTGAGAACTTGGAGAATACAAGTACAAGTTAACACAATATATTGTTAGGTGTATTAGGAAGCTAAATCAAGATTTAACACCAATCTAAGAGTGTACTTGAAGGAATAAGTGAATGTTAGATTTACCATTGGAGAGTAAGCATTGTGTAAACAAGTCAAACCACACAATTTGACCTCATATTGCAAGTTTCTAAAATGATATCATGGGTTTTCCGCAAATACAAGTTATTTATTATATGATCCATGAAACAAGTTGCAGTACAACAATGACAATCATTATTCTGTTAGTGCTTTAAGACCATGAAAGGATAGGGAATATTTGATTCATTTGACCCCATAAATAGAAAAGCTAAATGGATTTGGGTTGTCATGGATGCATAATCAAGCATTGTAACTAACTATGGACCACCTATGGACCCAACTAGGGGTTTGTACCCCAAACTTAACCAATGGAGTAAGGAAATAACCCAAACCTCAAAGGGTCAAAACATAACAAATTGACTACTAAGGGTTAAAGGGTACGATAAAAAAGAAATAAAAAAACCCTACCTAAGTACTAGAAGTTTATAAGAGTTTGCTCATCTAAGATATTGTAAGGAAGTTCAATGAAGGTGTTCTAATGTAGAAGGATGATAAAGAAATATTGATTTCATCATTGAGTAGGTCATACATGGATAAAGGCAAGGATTATGCCATATCTCAATTGTGATATCCATAGTGAGTAGGTGAATGTGAGAAAGTGAGAAATACATACACTACACAACCATCATAAAAAATTATGCAGTTCCTTTTAACCCTCAAACTTGAGACACAAACTAGGAATGCAAAGATTATAGATGCATAGAACCATATAAAAAAGAAAAATAAGGTGAAATAAGAAAAATATACCTTGTATTAATGATTTATCAGAAGAAAGAAAGCAATGTTTACTTTCCACCATTATAAGGGATAAGTTGAGAAGAGAAGGGAGGAAGGCCACTAAATATTTAGGGATTTATTCTTAACTAGTTATCTCGGGTTATTTTTTGATTACGATACTTCAATTAGTGCTTCCAAAAAATAATCAAATTAACAAAGTAAATGCATTTACACATCCTAAATTAAACTAAGTGTTCAAAACAAAAGAGGAAAAAATGAAATAAATAATTTGAAATAACATTCTTGTAGGTGTTGAAACTTATTGGGATGAAGATGATAGTTGTGATGGGCCTCTAAGAGAGTGTTACACATCCTAAATCATCCTCCACGTGTATCTCAGTCTCCTTTCAAAATAAATTTGTATCGATCTGACATACAATCCAATAATAACACTAGAACTACTGCATAAATAATATAGAAATGATTTAATGAAGGGTAACCAAAAGTGACTTAGAATAATTTGACACCTCCCTTTCTCTAGCTATGCTATAACCCCCCTTAGATTATAAGGAAGAGAAAGAAATGATAAAGGAGGAATGCCACTATATTTTTGGGGTTTTATACTTAGTTAGTTATCTAGGGTTATAGGTTTATTATGGTACTTCAATTAGTGCTTTCGACAAATAAATTCACCGTGACATCCCTAGTGAGTATGTAAATGTGAGAAAGTGAGAAATACTTACACTAAACAAACATCTTTAGCAATTTTGTAATGTTTTGTAATCTTTAAACCTGAAACAAAAACCAAGTATCCAAAGATTATAGATGCATATAACTAAATACAAGAGACAAATAAGATGCAATGTGCCAAATATACCATGTTTTAATGATTTATCAGAAGAAAGAAAGGAATGTCCACTTTCTGCTTCATGTGGGGAAACTTTTCATTTAGCAAAGCTATAATACAACTATACTCGATAAAACATTCTACAACCTCCTAGATCTTTAAATAGATTATCAATAGAAAAATCCTAACTACCTGTGGATCCATCATTAATGAGTACCAACTAACTAGTGGGTCTTATTTAATAAAGATGACCTTTTTACATTGAATAATTGACCACTTCGATCTAATGGATCTTATTAAAAAAATATGGCTCCATACATTAATTGACTAATCCCTAGGTAGCATGAAGTAGGGAGGTTAGGATAGGACCATAACATGACCTCCCCATTCAAAAGAAACAGTGTCCTCAAGGTCATAGGTGAGGAAATTGTTGCATAATTGGTGTTGGTTCTCATGTAGCATCTTCTAAATACATATATTTCCACTTCATCGACACTTCTCAAACTACGCATTGGTGCAATTGATGCTCTCTGGTATCTAATGATTCTTCTATCTAGATCCAAATGGAATCTTCTTCATCAAGTTCTGGTAATTTGGTTCACACCTTTTAATCCAATCCCACTATCTTCTTTAAACAAAACATATTAAATACTAGATGAGTATTGGAGTGGGTTGGAAGAGGCACATTATAGGCTACGTTCCCAACGCATGGGATGATATTATAGGGTCCATAGAACATTGGTGATAACTCATGGTGTATTTTATCTTTGAGTGATATTTTTTTATAGGAGAAGAAATTCCTACTCCCCTTATGCAAAAGAAAACTTTTAGCAATGGTAGTCGACCTGTTTCATTCTATTTTGATCCATAACCAAATTTTCCCTTGTGCGAAGAATGGATTCTTTGGTGTGAACCAGTTGTCCACTCCATGGACTTTAAAGGTGTCCGATAAATAGGAAACCAGTGACAAGGGTTTTGGGCCATGAACAAATTCATAAGGTGTCATTTTGATAATATCCATGATAAGTCGTATTGTACCGCCATTTTATAAGAGGAATCCATTGTACCCATTGGTGTGGCCTTTTAGAAGTGAAGCATCCCAAGTATGTTTCTAAGAACTTTATGAGCACTTTTGTTTCAACGTCCATTTGGGGATGATATGCAATGCCCATGTTAAACTAGGTACCATAAACTTTAAACAACTTCTACCAAAATATGTTAGTGAAGGTGATGTAATGTACCCTACCACCTCCATGGTCCATTGTTGAGGTGATGAGTATTATAATTATGTTATTAACTCATTAATTTATGCATTGATACCCCAATATGTTATAAGCTACTAGTACTTTTTATTCTATAGAAGAAGCATATTACAATAACCTAAATGTAATTGATTTCAATATTATTCATGAATGCAAACCATATTGCACAAAAACCTAAAGATGCAATTAAACATAATTCACAAAGAATACCAAACTATGAACAATACAAAATTCCATATAAACACATAACATAATTATCATCCATGGCATTCAAACACAATTTTGACTCTTATCTTTAAACAAAATGATCATTCATATCCATATTAAAACTAGCACAATCAATTAACTTGTGGCCAATGAACATCGTTTGGAACAACAACCACAAAATAAATATTGGCAGTATACTTTTCTCATCCTCTTGCAATCTAGGAATATGACCATTCCTTGTCCACACCAAATTGTAAAATGTAACCTAATGGAACATCATAATCCGACACTCTCACCAAACTCGAATGTGTCTGTGTTAGCTAAATTGAGACTATGTACCGTAAAAGTACAAATGAAATCACAATTACAAAAACCTCGCTCTTCATCACAAACTCAAAACAAAAAGGCAATAGAACAATTTTGAGTGAAAATATTTCCAAATTTTTTTCCGAAAAAATATCATCAATCTTCAAGCATCAATCTCCAATACAATCCAATAATAACACTAGATCCGCCACATCCCTTTCCCCATCTATGATATAACCTCCCTATAGTGTCCTAAGACCTTACCCATAATCAACAAGTCATAGGACTTGGTTATGTTTTGATACATTAGAGGACATGATTATGTTTTGAAATAAGTCTAGAAGATTTGGACCTTGATACATTAGAGGACATGATGATGTTTTGAAATAAGTCGGGAAGACTTGGACCTATGTGTGATGCTAGGAATCATGAACAAAAGAATACTTTATGTGATAAAAGTGATATTTATTTTATAATAATGTTTTCCACCAAATTGATATGGGACAACTTGTTAAAGAGATACCAAGCTTTCCAGGGGATATGATTTGTAAGTGTGATTAAAATTTTAAGAAGATAAACTTAAGCAAAGTTGAGAAAAAATAATTTAATGAATTCAAGAAATGTGAGGAAATAAAATACAAACCCTAACTACCTTCCCATGTTAAAAAAAAAGGACAAAAAAAGAAGAGGAAGTAATGGGAGAGGCTGCTCATTATTTCATGTTAAGAAAAACAATCTACTTCAAAAAGATAGCCAAAAAATCGAGAGGAATCCATTTTGTAAAAATGATTAAGGAAACCAAGAATGAAGAGTAGATAAGGGAGAATTGTAGGAAGAGAGTCTGCCCATTTTCATAGTACATGTCCATCCTGGTTATCCTGTTGAGCGCTTAGTATTTATCCCTTATTAATCGGGGCTTGGCATGTGATATCTTGGATTAGTGCAGGAAGATTTTACACAAGAGTGACATATTTGATTAAAGAAATCCTATTGGAAATTCCAGATAAGCAAAGATCGTTTCAAAACAATCCCTAATTCTTAGTCCTTAGTAAGCTTGGTTTGGCTCAAGGGTGATCTCTGCAAAAGTTGAGAGGTTATGAACTCCTACAAAACCTAAGGTTGGCTGGAACATGTTTATTCCATAGCAAGTTGGTTGAAAGTACATATAAGTTTATACACATATGTTTTCTGTTAATTATTTTAAAGTTATTAGTCCTTTTATATTTTGAGTATTAAAAGTTGTATTACTGGAAGATAGCTTCTTGGGATTCTAATAATTTTAGTATTAATTCAAGTTAAAAAAAATTCTTTATGAATGAATAATATTGCAGTTGAGAGATTATTCATGTTATGTATGGTATCATTAATTCATCCTTTCAAGCTATACCTAGTTACATCCATGAGTTATTATCTTTATGTTTAATTGTTACTTTGTACGATTGTGAATAAATTCTTAAACATAGTAAGGATGTTTATTCTACATTCTGTTCTCAAAAGAATTATTATGAATTTATTTAATTTCCTTGTTGAACAAGTTGAAAACTTCTGGTTACTCTATTAAATGTTCTTTAAAAAGGAAGTGTTATCATTCAGTTGTATTTACAATAAAGATATCATTCAGTTGTATTTACAATAAAGCATACATTATCATTGTTCTTGAATGAACAACAGAAAATGAAAAGACAATTATTCCATTAAAACTCTAGCCCTTTGGGTTATTGGATGCTCACTCCAATTATTACACAAAGTATAAGTAAAAGGCTTTTCCCAGTTAGGGGTAAACCCTGTTCAACATATATACATTCCACATCTACATTTATAGGCAAATAACAAATCAATATCAAGTCAATCTCAAGGGTTGTCGGTCTATTTATTTAAAAGAAACATTGTATTAAATAATAAAACTCACTCACATTAATCATATATTGATAAAACGCCCCCGAGGGCGTAACTAGCAATTTGATTTTATGTAAATAATATATATATGCTTGAACTCCACATGGTAAATAGACATATTTGAATTATAACAACTATGTGAATACATCGTTATAGGAAAGATGGTAATATTAATATTCATAAGAAGCGTAACTCTTTTTTTTAAATGTGGTTTACTATTTGTTAGAGGGCTACTTCACGGAAAATCCCAATACCTGATATTCAAACTAAATCAAGGTATGGTCAGCTTATCATTCACAACATTTATTACAAAGGGTTACACAGGAGCATCATGTCACTTACAAGAGTAGAACCTGGGTAGAGAGAATAACATTCATTCCTTCCAACCACCCAAGCTACATCCATTTGACAAGAAAAACCGTAACCCTTATAAATAACGAATCCACACAATCAACATCTAACATAACATAACATAGCGGTATAAACTAAACCTTATAACATATGATTATAATCTTGGAAAAGAGACGTGAGACCATTAGGACGCACGACTCATTCCCTCGCATTAAACCTGCATGTTAAACATATGCATTAGCTACGAAACATAGCTAGGTAAGCCACGCCCATGGACCTTACCTCCTATCCAAAAATTTTATCAACACACATCGAAATTAATACTATGCTTAATGCCACGATACATTGGGAATAATTCATTTACCGAGGAAATCAAAAAATTAATATATAATATAATTATAATGTTAAATAAATGTGTAATTAATATAATTATAGAATAAAATGAAATTAACATCATAATTTAGTATTTAAAATGATAAGGTTAAATACAACATTATTAATTCTTAATGGTTTAAGTGAGGTTGAGTCTTATAATTAGAAACAATAGAAATATTTTGATTGTCTAAAAGGTTTAAATACATTATTTATCTCTTACATATATGTGTGCATCTATGCAGGTGGGTTACAATTTTTGGCAAGGCAATTTCGCAAAAACAAAAAAAAAACATACCTTGATCGAGCTTTTGATAAACCCTCGATCGAGGCCTTAACACCTAGATTGAGGGTTTAAAAAACGCTCGATCAAGGTTTTCTTAAACGCTCGATCGAGCTTTTGCTAAACCCTCGATCGAGGTGTTAAGACCTTGATCGAGGGTTTAGGAAACACTCGATCAAGGGTTTAAAAAGACAGCTCGATCGAGCATCTCTAATCGTTATAACTATAAATAGGCAACAAACCTCCATTTAATTCACTGCGTTTGTTGTATAGAAATTTAGTGAAAGAATATTAGAGACGGGTTATAGATATAATAGATGTTTATAGATGAAAATGGTCATTTATATTCATTTGTGGATATGGGTCGTAGAGTAATTGGAGTTATAGATATGATCGATCACGTCTATAACTCCAATTACTTCGAGACTAATATTTACACAGAACATCTAGAGGAAGTGGCACTAGTGATGATTTTACTTGTTTCTTCTTCAAGGTATGTACTATTACCCACAAGTATCATTCTTCTAGTCGAAATTATGTTTTGTTAAATTTTATTATCATATAATTCTACGTTTGATTTTAATTGAATTCGAAGACCTTGTTCCCATGAACAATACGAGATTTTAAAAACTTTGATTAAATAAATTTTTGGGTGTCCATATTTGTGGGCACACATGAATATGGGCACTCAAATAGTTTTTAGTTAAAGTTTTGAAAAACTCGATTGCGCTGCTAGCTCGATCGAGCTTTTCTCTAACCGCACATAAGCATTCAATAGAGATATTTAAAAACACGTGTAAAAGCTCGATCGATGGTTTTAGAGACCTCGATTGAACTCATAGCTTGATCTTGACATTCTATTTCCATATGCATCATGTAAAGTTTCATTTAATGAAGTCTTCCAAAAGATGCTTGGACACCTTGTATTTTGAATCCCCATTTGAATTCATGTCATTGAACATTTTCGATTCTTGTCGAAATGAGAATTAGTATCATGTTTAATTTCCATACTTTTTGTTTTTTGGATCCCACAGTCACCATAACACCTTTTACTTTATTTATTTTCCTCCACTCTTAGCATAATGAAACACCAAAACAATTAGTCATGTGTTATTGATGTAAATTCTAATGTCATTCAATAATTTACTAGCAAGATTAACTGCAAATGTGTGGCACAATAACAATTTTGAAGAGTAAACAATGGACATTGATATAACCTAAGGAAATGAGGTCATATTTCTTTTTTCATGCTCGCATTTTCATCTCTCTAAAGGTACTTAACTTGTTGATTCATAATTATTTGATTATAACATTTGTGATGCTATGTGTTTTCTTGTAATAGGCCATGACATGAACCTTTATATATATGGTATATCATATTTGATTATTATTTGAGCATATTTGTGGGTTTTTTCAACCACTTAGTATGTAACTCATGGCCCATTAATGCAATAGATACTTAATAGGTACAAACCACATGATTAATAATTGAATGTATAATATGTTAAAAATCCACAAATTTTGCATAGGTTTGGGCAATTAATACAATGCAATTTCCTTTTTTGTTTTACACAACTATCTAACACTAAGATTACAATAGTGAGAATTGTGATTAAGTTCATTCAATTCTATGTGTCATCAAAACCTTACTTGTTCTTTGATATTGATATTAGCGTGATGATAGTTTGCATGTTAAATATTTTGAGAATGCCTCATAGCTCTATTTCCCTCTACCTTATCCCAAGCCCAAGGTCAAGGACACATATCCTTTGCAGCATTAAATGCTTGGAGCAGCACTTTTTATGTCTAGGTGGAATTCTTAAAAAATCTAGCGAGAATGTTACAAAATATTTATGTAAATTACATAGTTCATGATAATTGTGGAAATATTTACGGCTTTAAAATATGTTTCAATGTAGGGGGGATATTTATGGTTTTATTTTATGTTTCAATGTGAGGGGAATATTTATGGCTTTAAATTATGTGAATATTTATGGCTGTAAATTACCCCAGAAATCACATTGAGATGACCTGAAGTGATATGTTTATTTTTCCATTGAACAAAGGACATAAATGATGAATGGAATTCAGTTGATTAGTTGAACTTAGGTGATTTGTGTCCCCTCCACGTGGAAGCTCAGGACTACGATTACTTGGATTCCCAGGTGTACGATATGGATTCTATTTCTTCTTTCCCGCAGAGGACAAATTTCTGCTAAACACTTATGAGATTGCTTGTACTATATTAGAGCCCACAACGTAGTAGGACGGATGGATAGTGTAGCAGGACGATCCCACTTGTGATTTTTGTAACTTGTAAGACTAGAGGAAATCACCTTAGGGATCAACTGAAGTGATATGTTTCTTTTTGCATTGAACTAAGGAGAGCAATGATGCATGCAATTCAGTTGATGAGTTGAACTTAGGCGAGTTGTGTCCACTCGACCTGGATTCTTAGGACTATTATCTACCTACGATATGGATCTTCAGGACATATATTATTTAAAGCCCAGAGCCCAAGGCGAAAGAGAACAGGACGATTAAGATAAAAATTAGTGTTTTCAGAGTCATATCACATAATTGTAGTTTTTTAAAATTAAAAATTATATACGAAGGAGGAAATTGTTTTTAGTATTTAAAACCTTTCACTACATTTCTGTAACTCTAATTTTGATCCTCAATTCCCACCCCTCCATTGCTGCTCCATTCCATCCCTATTTTGTGTTATGAAGAAGTAGTATAATGAACATTAAAAGGATTTCAACAATCCATTTTTCAAACCCTTGGCCCCATGGAGGTTTGTACCAGGGACTTCTGGTTTCTAGGTAAAATGTCGAAAGGTTTATTGGTAGAATAAGTTGGCAATGTCATGACTATTTTTTTTGTTTAAATTTCTAAGAGATTTATTATTTGCAGAGTTGGTCGAGGCGAAGTTGTTGGAAATTTGTGCTGGACATAGCTGTATCTAAGGAATGGGTATAACTAGAAAGAAAACATGTAACTATCTCTGGTGCCAATCTCTGCATTTTTCCTCTACATATTTACTTGGAAGTCAATGAATGGCTACCGTAGTTTTAAATTTTGTAGTATTTGATACTTCTGAAATTGGATTTCTAGCAAGAAAATAGTTTGCCTTCTAATGTTATGCCAATCCCTTTGTTAAAGCAACATCATCTTAAGAAACGTCTGCAGAGCTAGGCATTAATTCTACAAGTTTGTTATGCTTGTATATGAATCAATAGCTCTTAATCTTTGCTTCTACATGCAACTTTAAGCATCATCATCATCATTTTTGTTCTTATGAAAATGCATACTAGATGTCATTTCCAAAGAGAAGATGCATCTTATCAAAACTGCAAGAGAGTTTTGAGTTCAAAGAGATGTATCTTCCGTTATCTAATAACTACACTAGAGATGCTCTTGCCAATCGTGTTAATGGACACCAAGATGTGTTTCCTTGAACTTATTGAGGGAAACCAGGATAACCTCCATCACCTCATCGAGTTAATTCTCTATGCCCAAACTTGGCATTAGTAGCTTGAAAGCAATGTTTAGATGAGGTCTTCCTTGATAAATAAAAGGATTTGTCTGAATCTGTATTTAGGTGCAAGAAAACATTAGGTTCAAACAATTGTATACACACTGGATATATTGCTGATACGAATCAACTAATGTTGAAATCCCTTACTTCCATTCTCTTAGTTGGGTCCTTGAAGCCCATTTCTAAAATGTTCTGCACGGGCATAATCTTTTAGATAGGGATTATGGTAGTTAGTGTCCACAAGATGTTGAGAACTAGGGGGCTAGGATTTAACTCCTCAATTCGTTGTACTAAATATAAACATGGTGAGCATGCATATAAAACCTTGGTAGTCATGTACAAAGTTTTTTTTCGAGGGTCTAACAATAGCTTGATGGAGGGTTTATTAGACCCTTGATCGAGGGTCTAATAAACCCTCGATCGGGCTGATGTTAAAACCTCAATCAAGGGATTTGAATACCTAGATCGAGCTCCAGACCTCGATCGAGGGCCTGGAAAACAGAGAATTATCCCTCTTAGAGGAAAATCAATGTTTCTCCATGTCTTCTAGGGGTGTAAACCATGCCATTCATGGAACATAACTGAGCGGAGTTCATACTGATAGATTCATAATAGAGTCCTCTATCCATTGAGGTATCATGCATGCATTTTGGCATTCATATGGGTTTTTTTTAATTAGTTCTAAAACTTACACTTAGAAAACCTGACAACAACTTCGAAGCGGCTCAAAGAAAAATCCGCAGGGCAAAAAATACACATCCAAAAATTTATTAAAGATGCACAGCCCACACATCGACGCGTCCTCTTCAAAGGGTA
>LPNX010020699.1:353287-368600 GCA_001517045.1 Pseudotsuga menziesii | reverse complement strand
TATATATATATATATATATATTATTAATGTAATATTAAATTATTGGGGTTGGACACAAGCCACTTATTAACTTCTTTAAATTTTTAAGGTCACAATGTTCATTAAATGTGAAATTTCACACATTAAATGACATCAGAATATTTAAAAAAAAATATCATTGGGAAGCCAACACAATATTCTACAATTTGTTTTTTTATGACAAGTCGAAATTCACATGGCATATATGCGTTTCGAGGGCTTCTATCTAGAACATGAGTAAAACATCAGGTTTTCATCGCCAAATTTGGCCAAAAAGTGTTACCCACCTTCATGGAATCACTTGGAAATTTAAATGAAGAAATCTTAACAGCACTAGAAAATGATAAATTACATTGAAATCAATGAAAAATTGCAGATAAAAAGACTTGGAAAACAACAACATGTTTATAAAATTGATGAAAAAGGGTTCCTATGCTTCAAAAACAAGATGTATATTCATGAAACAACAAACATCAAACATCATATTTTGACATAATTTCATAGCAAATCATATTTGGGGCATCCCATGTACCAAAAAATGATAGTGACAATTAAAAAACATTATTTTTGGCCTAAAATAAAAACAAATGTAACATATTTCATAGAAGGATGTAAAGAATGACAGTTAATTAAAATTGAACCTCAACATCTTGTCGGCTTACTTCAAGCCCTACCTGTTCGAGAATGGAAATGGGAGGTAATCAACATGGGTTTTATTATATGTTTTCCTAAGAGCACAAGACATAATGATTTGATAATGGTGGTTGTAGACAAGTTATCAAAATTTGCACATTTTATCCTAGTTAAATCAACTTATAAACTTGTTAATATAGCTAAATATTTCGGAAATAGATTTTCAGGTTACATGGAATCTTAAAGGAAATTATATCAGATAGAGAATCTAAGTTCACAGGTAATTTTTGGAAAGATTTGTTTTCTAGTTTAAATAGTCAATTATATTTCAATACCTATTATCATACACAAACTGATAGACAAACAAAACATACTAACCAAATTCTCGAAGACACGTTGAGGATGTATGTTATGCATAATTCATTGCAATGGGAAGACTATTTATACATGGTTGAATTCACTTACTACAACAGATATAAGGCCTCTACTAAAATTCCCCCATTCCAAGTTTTGTATGGCAAAAAATGCAGGACACCAGGCACATGGGATAACCTAATGGACATATTGATATTTGGGCTAGATCTACTAAAATATCTAAAACAACTACTAGAAAAGGTAAAGCAAAATTTGAAAGAAGCACAAGATCGACAAAAAATTTACGCAGGTAAATGTTGAAATATTAACGAGGAAAGATGCAAATGAGTAATTTTGCATGAAAGTGAAATTAGGGTTTTGGAACCCTAATTAGGGTTTGGTGACCTAATTTATTAGTGACTTATAAAATAAATTTAGAGGGTAAGTGTTAACCGATATTTGGAGAGTATGGAGTGAGTTCATTATCACATTGCAATGGATCAGTGCTGGAAAAACCAAGGGAAGGGTGCATACTGCTTGGAGAGATGGGAGGGCGCATTCTTGAGGAGAGAGAGGCTCATATTTGACATTGTCATCTAAGATAGGAGAGATACTTCATTTCAGTACCAAGATAGATTATCTTATGAAATTCCTTCAAAGATTGAATGATTGAGATAGTTGTGACGTGAGAAGATGGAGCTAAGCAAAAACACATCACACTTGTGGGATGTGAGGGAGTTGCTGCTCACATATGGAGGATGATAGGGACCATAGAGATAAGGTTATTCATCATTAACTGAGAAGATTTCATCAGGGTTTAGTTAGATCCAGACTAAGAGCATAGAAGCTAGACTTGTCTCTAAGGAGGAGAGACATAGTTGTAAGGTTGGTGGACGTTTTCAACGATTGAGGAAGCAAATCATCTTCTGGAGAAGATAAGAAGGGATGAGGAAGAATACTTATGAGGTTAGATATAGATTATAGCATCCAATGTTTGGCATAGATAGAATTTTGATTTTCAACGTGAGGGTGTACCACTGGGGCGCATTTCCCAAGTTCAACAGTTGCAGCTACTTCTACGGAGATAGGATTTGGCCCGTTAGTTTCACGTTTCTGATTCTCTAACTATGATTCATGTACTTATTTTATATTATATTTTCTTTGGGATTTATAAAGAAGAAATCCCATATGTAGCTGGTTTTCCCCATTGGGGTTTCCAGGATAAATTTCCAAGTCATATGTGTGTGATTGTCTAGTTGTTTATGAGTTGTAATGATTTCATGTGCTGCTTATTATAATTTAGATAGAAGCATATTTCATCTAGGATTAGTGAATATTGTGATCAGGTTGAGATTCAGACTTCCCAGGGCGAGTGGAGACCTTTAGGAAAATTTACATGGTATCAGAGCTAGGTTGAGGTCACAAAAAATTACACTTAGATCTACAAGAAACATACTAGATATGTGTGAGGATTCAGTGGTGGATTCAGGTCTATGGAGAGGGGGACCAAGTCTACCTAAATATTAAGAGCAGGGTTCATATCTAAGTTGGTGGAGGAAGAAATATGAGATAGATCTTTCATATATTGGAATGTAAGGGCCAAATCCGTTGTATTGTTGTTCTCCATGAAAAAGGGGTTCTTGTAAGGTATCATGGCTACATAATTGAGAATGGACGATAGGTTGCATCAACAAAAGCATACAAATGGTGCTCAAACTGATACATTGTCTGAGAATATTGACAAGGAGTGTCTTCTCATTACCTTCAATTCATGCACTTCTGCAAATGTGGATGATAAATCTACAAAAGATATTGATATGGAATTATCCTTGATCTTCAGTCAATCATCAAGTGCATCTACTATCAGTATTTGGTATATTGATAATGGGACCTCTAGTCACATGACTGGTATTAGATAGTACTTTATAGATATCACTGATACAATGTTAGATCTAGAGGTGGTGTTGGGAGAAAACACTTCAAGATTTTTGAACTAGGAACACTTCCCTTCAAATGGATTATAAAGAATCCATGAAGTTAAGGGATGCCTTGTACGTTCTTGTATTGAATAAGAACTTGTTTTTGGTTTCTACTATAGATGATAGGGGATTTTAGGCAATGTTTCAATATGGACATGTGCTCATACATCTTAAGGGATCTAACACAAATTCAACAGTGAATATTGGTGTTCGTAGTGGGAAACTATACATGCTCAGTTTTTAGCTTAATCATGCTCTAACTCATGACAACAGTGATTGTTGTGACTTATGTGAGTTGTGGAAAAAAAGGATGGCCCACCTACATCATCAAACGATGAGTATGTTCAGGGAGATAGTGGCATGTGTACTATATTTCAACATAGATCACAATTGAAGTGTGTAAAGGGTGTGCTATTAGCAAGTATGTCATTAATACTTTTCCTAATAGTGACAACAGGTCTACATGGGCACTTGATATGATACATTCAGATATTTGTGGTCCAGTGTCGACTACTGTAGAAATAGAAGTTCCAATGCTATGAGTAAATATGCTAAGAAGAAGCATTGGAAGTATATCTTGCTACTAAGATAATTCTCACAAGCATACACAGGAAAAAGAGAGAGAAGAATAGAGACTGAATCACATGAATGAAGAGATGAATTTTGGAGTGTATGCTTTCATTGAATAATGGTGAATAATAGTGTACATAAATAGTACATCCCTCATCGGTAAAATTGAGTTGTATCGGAGATAACTCATCAAGCTCAGAAAAATAGACTTACTAAATATGATAAACCCCCATAGGTGGCTAAACAACTTTACAAATCAATCAAGGACCTCACAAACTAGCAAAATCATGAGTAAGTTGTCAAGAGTGATGGAAAAACATGCTAATTCTGGAATATGGAGAGAAAATCATGGAATATGGGTTGGCATCAAAAGATAATAGTTTCCTAGTTGACGAGCTTTACCTTATCCACACAATAGCTCGAATAAAGCAGTAAAAGTCAGAATCTACAAGAAAGTGCAGTTACTAATTTTGGCAGTCAATAAAGTAGACAAACAACCCATAATCAAGATTAAAGTGTTCTTGGGGTATATATGGCAAGTGTTGACTATGTGGTGCAAGTGGATGCCAACTATATAGGCTAGTGGGTAGGAAAATAATCAAAATTGATTAAATATTTTATCCTACGTTATGAAATGGGTTTATTATATTCCCACACCCCCTTTAAGTCTGAATTTATGATATTTACATATGAAATATAGGTGTATATAGGTCCTAGAAACAAGGCTAAGGTCACCCTTAAAACAATTATTCATGTCCAGAAAAGTGAGGAAAGAGGCAAAACCACATGGGGAAAATACTCCCTCAAGAAAGGGCAAGGCACACAATTTGAAAAATATGTATTCAAGATATATTTGTCTTCACTTGAATGAACTTAATGAACTGCTTCTGGTGAAATACTTAATGAAGAGGCTTGTAGACTCCATGATCACGCACTAGAGTGTAGAATCTATAAGGAGAAAGTGGAGAGACTCCTCGTATCTTATCGTCTTATGAAGTAGGAGAATTGTCTGAATGCTTCTTGTTCCTATCAAAATCTGATATGAAAACAGAAAATCTGAAATGGAAAATATATATGTGCATACTCCTTCCCAAAGAGTACAAAAATTAAGACAATTTCTTACACAATCAATTCCTTGAATAACTGCAAAATTGTGATGTGTATCACATGCCCTTCTTCCATTATGATGTAGCACCTTCCTAGATATGATATGAGGCTGAAAAGAATCTGATATATCAGAAACATTAGCATAAGAACAAAAAATACAAAGTATTCAATGACTCCATAAGGATATAGGGCTATATTAGGAAATCTATGAGCAACTGGGGAAATCTGATGAATGTAAAAATCTGAATGATGAATGGAATTGAGATATGAACCATAAGTGTTTAGAACAGATAAAAACATGTGTAATATTGGTGCAAATATGACTGAGGTCATGTATAACTAACCAATGAAATATAAGCAAGACTTCAAACCATGTAGTATAAGGAACACTGCATAAGAGACCAATGAGGAATCAACTAGTGAACTTGGAATTTGTATAGTCTTAGGATTATCCAAAGGTATGGTAGATGGCATGGATGGTGGTATGAATGATTTCATGAAATTTGCATCATCCAAAAAAAATGTTTCTAAATCATAATTATGGAGTGAGGAAGAGTTGCTTAAAGACAAGTCAGTATCTAGTGAAAAATCTCAATTATTGAGAGATGAATCTAGGAGATTGACAGGTGGATTATCAAAGAAAGGATCTGATATTTATCATTTTGATATATCAGAGAATGAATCTATATTAGAGGCATGAGAAAATTATTTTACTCTGGCACTCAAGTCATAGTTTATATCACCTTGTTACTACATACTATGACAATGTTCTGAAAAATTAACATGCTTCTCTAGCTCATTTGGAACTTTGATGTTGTGCTTCTCAAGAAGCTGAGACATGATGTCCATATTATTCTTGAAACATTTCTTCTCTAGATGATTAAATAAATTGCTTCAATAAGAACACTTGGATGTGCTCCCTTTTTTCTTAACCTTCTTCACTGAATATTTATCAGTATGCTTTGAACTTTCATCTTCAATTTCTAACTTTGGCTTCTTCTCTTTCAAAATTTGTGTTTCTTTGGATTTGGCATTATTACTTCCTTGAACTATGAGATCATGATCCTTGCCCTTGGAATATCTAAGAGAACCCATTTGTATCAATTTGTCTTTCTCATTTGTTAGTGAATCAAAGAAAGTACACAAAGATGGCATTTTCCAATTAGAAACATCAATCCTAGTAGCATGAAAAGAAGACACAAAGACTGAGTATTCAAGATCCAATTTAGAAAGAATGGGAAGGATTAATTGATCATGTTTATTATCAATCCCACAATCTTTGAGCATTATAACAAGTGACTTGAATTTGGTGAATAAACCCTCAATAGAATCGAAATTGCTTGGACTCATTGAGAATAACTCAATCTCCAACTGATGTGCTCTTAACTAATCTTGAACTCCAAAGAGAGACTCAAGTTTGGTCCATACTTGGTTTGAAGTGGTCAAACCATCTAGATGAAAGAGCATATGAGGATAAATAGAGAGGCAAATCAATCCATAGGCTTCATCCAGCCTATTATGCCACTTAGCTTTCTCAATCACAACATTGGGCTCATTCTCCAAAGCTAGAGTACCTCTGTATAGTCCCTTACTATGGAATAGAATGCCAATTTTGGATTTCCATTCATGATAGTTGAAGGGAGTCAAGATCATAGCTGAATAAGAATCCATACTGCTGAGTCGATGTGCTCAAGAAGAAACTCTTTGCAACCTACAAAAACAAAACTAGGAGAGTATCTTGTAAGCTTAGAACAAGCTCTTCTTCAGAGAGGGATAGGAGACTGGATGCGCTACTCAACTCTGTAGAACTTGAGAAACCTTGTGCTTTGATACCATGTAGGAGATAAATGATACCATGTAGAAATAACATATCCAATGCTATGAGTAAATATGCTAAGAAGAAGCACTAGAAATAGATCTTGCTACTAAGATAATTCTCACAAGCATACATAGGAAAAATAGAGAGAATAATAGAGATTGAATCACATGAATGAAGAAATGAATGTTGGAGTGTATCATATAATTGAATAATGATGAATAACAATGTACATAAATATTACATCCCTTATAGGTAAAATCGAGTTGTATTGGAGACAACTCATCAAGCTCAAAAAGATAGACTTATAAAATATGATGAACCCCTATAGGTGGCTAAAGCACTTCCCAAATCAGTTAAGGACCTCACAAATTAGAAAAATCATGAGTGATTTTTCAAGAGTGATGGAAAAACATGCTAATCCTGAAATATGGAGAGAAAATCATGGAGGATGGGCTGGAAACAAAAGATAGTAGTTTCCTAGTTGACTAGCTTTACCTTATCCACATAAAAGCTGGAAAAAAGCAGTAAAAGACATAATATGTAGGAAATTGAAGTTACTAATTTTGGTAGTTAATAAAGTGGATAGTATCAACCCATAATCGGTATTAAAGTGTTCCTAGGGTATATATGGCAAGTGTTGACTATGTGGTGCAAATGGATGCCAACTATCTAGGCTAGTGGTTAGGAAATAAATAAAATTGATTAATATTTTATCCTAAGTTATGAAGTGGGTTTATTATATTCCCACAAATCCATCACTGAAAGGTTATGAGTAATATGTAACCTGCATTAATGAGTTCTCTAGGGAGACCTGGATCTATTTTTTGAAGAGAAAGGAGTCGAAAGAAGTATTACAAAATTCCAAAGAGTTCAAAGCTCTGGTGGAAAATTAGACAGGGATGAGAATCAAAGTTTTGCGGTTAGACAATGGGGGTGAGTATACCTATAAGGAGTTTGGTTCTTTTTTTTCTCAGGAGTGAGTCAAGAGACAGTCGGCTATACCTTACACACCTCAACAAAATGGGGTGGAAGAGAGAAAGAACATGGAAATTGTTGGTGCAACGATATCTATGTTGTAAGATCACGGCTTTCCTTTCTTTCTCTGGGATGAGGCATGTAACATGATTGTGTATATTCATCACATGAATCCCCATAAAGTTTTGGGAAGCAATACTCATGAAGAGGATTACTTAGAGAAGAAGCTTGAGGTAGGGAATTTAAGGATATTTGGGTGTCTTACCTACTCCCATGTTCCTTCTGAAAAAATACAACTTTTGATCCCATGAAAGAGAAGGGCATATTTGTTGGGTATGCTAAGATTTCAAAATCCTACCTCATATATATTATTTCAAGGAAACAAACAATTGTGAAGCGTGATGCAAAATTTGAGGAGGACAAGGATTTTAGGAAGTCTTGTGATTTGGAGAAGAGGCAGAAGCAGGATTCCACTCCTTAGGTTTATATTATACAAAACATAGCTACTCAGATTTCAAGGTCACACGTATCATGGGTGACAAGTTCCTCAGGTACAGGTACAGACTCAAGGACAAAACCACATGGTGGTAGTCCTACAGGTTCAGGTGCTTAGGCTACAGGTTCACAAGTGACTGGGTCTCAAACCACCAAAGCTAATACCTCTAGAACTTAGTCTCAGGAAGTGGATTGGGAAGAGGATGAGTTCTTCTCCCCTTGGGAGGTTACTTCAAGAAAGAGGAATCCTAAATGGCTTTAAGAAACCCTAAAGTAAGCTCAGACATTGGGGACTCCCAAGAGGGTTGCTAGAGAGAGTAAGGTGCTAGAGATATTATGCCAAGCTATTTATCCATTGTGATCGCTATCAATGAGTTTGATCCATCTTCTCATGAATAGGAAACAAGCAATCAGGTATGGAGAGATGCCATGGTGGAAGAGTATGCTTTAATCATGAAGAATGATGTTTGGGAGGTTGTGCTAAGACCTAAAGGGAAGTGAGTAGTGACTTCCAAATGGCTATATAAGATTAAATATGCTACAAATGGCAACGTTAAGAAGTAAAAATATATGTTTGTGGTAAGGGGGTTCTCACAAGTTGAGGGAATTGACTATGATGATATTTTCTCTTGTCATTAGGTACACCTCAATCAGAGCATTGATCCCCATGGTAGCAAAAATGGGATGGAAAATTCACCAGATGGATGTGAAGACAACATTTCTGAATGGGTTCATAGAGGAGGAAGTGTACATTGAGAAACCAAAGGGATTTGAGATTCATTAGAGAGATTCTCAAGTGTGCAGGCTAAGGAAATCCTTGTATGGTCTGAAGCAAGCTCCAAGAGATTGGTATTCTAGGATAGATGCCTATTATAGTAGATGGTTTTTCAGAAGAGCGATCTTGATCCCAACCTCTACTTAATTATAGTAAATGGGGATCCTATCATTCTTTTCATGTATGTGGATGAATTGTTTATTAGAGGAGTAAAGAGACTCATAGCTAACTGCAAGGAAGATCTTGCTTCTAAGTTTCAGATGAAGGACATCTGATTGATGCACTACTTTTTGGGTAATGAGGTTTGGCAGGAGGATGGACATATCTTTCTAGGACAGAGAAAATATGCTATTGATATCTTGAAAATATTTCAGATGGAGGAATGCATACCTATGACCACACCTATGACTACCAACTCGAAGAAGCTAGTGACTTCTGAGGGAGAGTTCGTTGATCCAACTAAGTATCGTCACCTGATATGAAGCATTATTCTGAGGTTAGACAGAGAGTATAGTATCCAACAAAAGTTTGAGGAAGAATTATTTTTAGGTTAGATAGAGAGTATAGCATCCAAATTTTTGCAGAGGCAGAGTTGTGATTTTTAGCATGAGGGTGTATTATTGGAGGCACATTTCCTAAGTGTAACAGTTGCAGATGCTTATAGAGAACTAGGGCTCGGTTCGTTAGGTTCACTTATTTTCTAACTCTAATTGTACTTGTTCTATGTTATATTTTTTCTGGGATCGAGAAAGAAGAAAGCCCCTCTGTAGCTGGTTTTCCCCATTAGGGTTTTCGGGATAAAGTTATGAGTCATATCTGTGATTTCCTGGTTGTTTATGAGTTGCAAGGATTTCATGTGTTGCTTATTCTAATTTAGATAGAAGTTTATTTCATTTGGGATTAGTGAATATTGTAGTCGTGTTGAGATTCATACATCCCAGGGAAAATGGAGTCCTCTAGGAAAATTTACAATAAAAATCACAAAGATAAAGAGTATCGGGTGGGTGATCATGTATACCTAAAATTTAGGGAAAAGAGAAGCACTCTTAGATTGGGTAAATGCAACAAGTTGGCTCCAAGATATTGTGGGTCATTCAAAGTCTTAGCAAGGATAGGTTGTGTTGCTTATCAAATTTCCTTACCAACTCATATTAAAGTTAATGATATATTCCATGTGTCTATTTTGGAAAAGTAAGTTTATGATCCAAATCTTACTATTGATTGGAATTTATTGCAAGTGGAACCGGAAGGAGAGTTCTTTCCATAACCACAATTTATACTAGATTTGGGGGAAACTCGGCTCAGAAACATAGTTATTACTTAGGTGAAGGTGCAATGGAAGCACTTTGAACCTAAAGAGCCTACTTGGGAAAGGGAAGAGGCTATAAAAGAAGCCTACCCTTTCTTGTTTCAATGTTTAATTGAATTGGCTAACACCGAGATGGTGTTACTAAAAGAGGGGTGGGATGTAATGTCCCAAGACCTTACCCATAATCAAGAAGTCATAGGACTTGGTTATGTTTTGATAAGTTAGAGGACTTGATTATGTTTTGAAATAAGTCGGGTAGAATTGGACCTATGTGTGATGCTAGGCATCATGAATAAAATAATACTTTATGTGAGAAAAGTGATATTTATTTTATAATAATGTTTTCCACCAACTTGTTATGGGACAACTTGTAAAAGAGAGACCAAGCTTACTAGCGGATATGACTTGTAAGAGTGATTAAAATTTTAAGAAGAGAAACTTAAGTGAAGTTGAGAAAAACATAAATTTAATGAATTCAAGAAATGTGAGGAAATAAAATAAAAACCCTAACTATGTTCCCAAATAAATAAAAAAGATAAAAAGGAAAGGAAGCAAGGGGATAGGCTTCTCATTATTTCCTTTTAAGAAAAACATTCTAATTCAAAAAGATAGACAAAAAACACAGAAGAATCGATTCTATAAAAAAGATTAAGCAATCTAAAAATGAGCAATAGATAAGGGAGAATCCTAGGAAGCAATTCTCCCCATTTCCACAGTACATGTACATCCTAATTACCCTGTTGAGCGCTCAGTATTTATCCCATATTAATTGGTGCTTGGGATGTGATATCCTAGATTGGCGAAGGAAGGTTTTACATAGGAACCACATAACTTATTAAAACGATCCTATTAGCAAGTCTACTTAAGAAAATATTTCACTTCAAAACAATCCCTAAGTCTTAGTCCTTAGTAAGCTTGGTCTAGCTCTGGGGTGATCTCTGCAAAAGTTGAGAGATTATGAACTATTACAGAATCTAAGGTTGGATGGAACACCTTTATTCCATAGCAAGTTGGCTGAAAGTACAGATAAATTTATTTACATATGTTTTCTGTTAATTATTTTAAAGTTTTTAGCCCTTTTATATTTTGAGTATTAAAATGTGTATTACTCAAAGCTAGCTTCTTGGGATTCTAATAAATGTTAGTATCAATTCATGTTAAAAAAATGTCTTTATGAGTGAATAATTTTGTAAGGATGAAATTCCACTTAAGAGATTATTCATGTTCTATATAGTATCATTAATTCATCCTTTCAAGATACCTAGTTACTTAGATGAGTTATTATCTCTATGTTTAACTATTATTACTTTGTAAGTTTATAAATGAATTTTTAAACAAAGGATGTTTATTCTACATTCTGTTATGAAAACCATTATTATAAATTTATTTAATTTTATTATTGAACAAGTCAAAAAGTTTTGGTTACTCTCACTATTGTTCTTTAAAATTTTAGCAAGTTTAAATTCAATTGAATTATGATATTAATATAGTTAGAATTTCATATATCTATGATTTGTTAAATTATTATTTAGAATTCTTGGATAAATAATGTTATGGGTATTAACATTATTAATCCTTGTAGACTAATAGAAAACTCCTATATATAAACCATAGCACGAAGGGGAAAGGGATTTTACCCTCGGACAATACCTTAATTCCCATGTTCACACTATATATATATATATATATATATATATGAGAAAACGCAAATTAAGGTCGACCAATTTCGAAACACTGTATTAATAAACAAAGGCAAATGCATTGTAAAACAAATAGTATGTTAAGTATTGACAATTGCTATACAAAATATAATCTATTACACATTTCAGGATCGAACCTCAGGGGTTTGAAAACATTGTTTTCATAAATAATAAACTACAAACTTAATAATATCAATACTTCATCAGTATTACAGGGTTAAGCCTTATGGACTCCCTCTTATACGCACAAGTATGCGTAAATAGTTAACACGAAACAAGATCAAGCCATTATTCAACTGTATTTACAATATTCACGCCTTACAGGTTTTAATGTAAAACATACATTATCGGTTTTATTAAATGAACAAGAGAAGATGAAAAGACAAGTATTCAATTACAACCCCAGCCCTTTGGGGTTTTGATTGGTCACTCAAATGATTACACCGAATATAAGTAAAAGGATTTTCCCAGTCATGGGTAAACCATGTTCAACATATATACATTCCACATCAACATTTATATACAAATAACACCTAAATATTAAGTTGAGCATGAGGGTTTCTAACATACATTCCACACCAACATTTATATACAAATAACAGTTAAATCTCAAGGTTTCCGACATGTTTATTTAAAAGAAACATTGTATTATAAACAATAAAACTTACTCACATTAATCATATACAATATTGGTCAAATAAAAGAAATCAAAATGTATAATAATATATCTACAGAGGTGTACATACCTTACCCCTTTTGGATTTGAACATGTGACCTCCTAGGAGGAAACACATGCTCCTAACCATTAAGCTCACTCACGATGTAGCATATATATAAAGAGAGAGAGAGTTAATATATAATATAATTATAATGTTAAATAAATGTGTAATTAATATAATTATAAAGGTATAATAAAATGAAATTAACATTATAATTTAGTATTCAAAATTATAATGTTAACTACAACATTATTATTCTTAATGGATTAAGTGAGATCAAGTCTTATAATTAGGAACAATATAAATATTTTAATTGTCTAAAAGTTTTAGATACAATATTTATCAGCTATATAACTATGTATTTGAATTTAATATGGATTTAGGATCCCTCAAGATAATTAAAGACAATCTTATTGACATGGTGATAATCTTAGTAGATAGAGTTTGTAAAGTATTAAATCAATTTAGGATTTAAAACATGATATCATTATTGAATAAAAAAACAATTATGGTATATTTGGAGTAGTGACACTTCCTTTGATTATAAGGAAGAGAAGGGAGAAAGGCCACACAATATTTAGAGTTTTACAATTAATTAGTTATTTAGGGTTATATGTTCATTATGGTACTTCATTTAGTGTTAGTGAGTAGATAATGTGAGAAAGTGAGAAATGCATACACTAAACATAAATCATTAACAATTTTCTAGTGTTCCAGAACCCTTAAACTTCAGAAAGCAATGTTCACTTTTTGCTTAATTTGGGGCAACCTTTTACTGAGAAAAGTTCCAAATACAACAATACTTGAAAAAACATTACATAGCCTCCTATCTCTTTAAATAGATTCTCAATAGAAAAACCCTAACTACTTGTGGATCCATCATTAATGAGTACCAACTAACTAGTTGCTAACTAGTCTTATTTAATAAAAATGGGTCTTTTACATTCAATAATTTTCAAGTTCTATCTAATGGGTCTTATTCAAAGTAAATGGTCATCTACATTAATTATTGAATCCCTGAGTAGCATGAACCAAGGAGGTTAGAATAGGAATCTAACATGCCTTCCCCCTTAAGAAAAAACATTGTAATCAAGGTTATAAGTGAGGAAATTGTTGTAAAATGGGTGTGGCCTTTTAGGAGTGAAGCGTCACAAGTACATTTCTAAGCACTTGTTAAACACTTTTGTTTCACCATCTATTTGGGGTGATCTGCAATGCTCATGTTCAACTAAATACCCTAAATTTTAAACAACTTCTACCAAAAACATGTGAGTGAATGTGATGTGATGTACCCTATGACCTCCATGGTCCACTGTTGAGGTGATGGGTATTATAATTATGTTATTAACCCACTAATTTATGCATTGGTACCACAATATTTTACAAGCTACTAATACATTTTATTCTATAGTAAAAGCATATTATAATAGCTTGAATTTAAATGATTTCATAAATGCAAACCTTAATGCAAGAAAACCTAAAGATGGTAATCAAACATAATTCACATAAGAATACTAAACTATGAATAATGCAAAACGAGAGTAATCATCCATGGCATTCAAATACAATTTTGACAATTATCTTTAAACATAATTACCATCCATCTCCATCAACCACTTGACTTGTGGTAGATCCATAAACCCATGGCATTCAAATACAATTTTGACAATTATCTTTAAACATAATTACCATCCATCTCCATCAACCACTTGACTTGTGGTAGATCGATAAACCACAAGTTGATGAATAACAAGTAGTTACAAATTAAGTACATCATGCTCTCAATATCCATACCTTAAACTAGTTATCACATGTAAACTCATATATTATATATATATATTTTTATAATTATTTATTTCAAATTTAAAACAAAATTCATATAATAAATATCTCATTTTCCTACCGACCATTTCTCACCCCAAATTCTAAAATATAAATACACCTCCAAATTATAAAATATAAATAAGCCGCCAAATTATAAAATATAAACACATAGTTCTTAACATACACATCATAAACACGCTCTCACCAAACTCAGAAAGTCAGGTGTGACCGTGTTAGCAAAGTCGAGAGTCTGCGCCATACAATTACGATTGAAATCGCAATTATTAAAACTCAGCTCTTCATCACTCAGCAGTAGAACAGTTTTCTGCGTGCAAACAGGTCGAAGCTCTGCCTGGAAAAGTCTCGCAAGAATTGGGTGATAGAAATTAATTGTACAGAAAGAAAGCGAAGAGATCATTGGAGAGAACCTGCAACGTAAAAAAATGGTAGTCGCGTCGAAATACAGTCCGCTTTCCGTGGAACCCACTGTGGGTCGCCAATTAAGTGCGGCAGATTTGGTTCTGGGTTATCGCAGCAGGATTTGCAGTTCAAGCTACAACGCAGGCACATACGACGCTGACGAAAGGATTACTGAGTATCGGTGGTACCGCAGTACTGTTTGTAATGAGCATCATGACAGGCCGGCTACTCTACAGTGCCAACAATGTGACATTTTCCATTGCTCCGGAGAATGTTTATCGAATTCATGGAGCCGCCATCGTGAGCTCCACAACCTGAGGCCGAGGGGTAACGTACAGGACTACAAAGAATCAGGTAATGAACGCAGTTATCCTTTTAACAATGACAGTAGCAACCAGCCTGTTTGTTGTGAGCATCCTGAACGACCGGCCACTCTACAGTGCGTACAATGTGACATTTTCCATTGCTCCGGAGAATGTTTATCGATTTCATGGAACCACCATCGTGAGCTCCACAGCCAGAGGCCGAGGGGTAACGTACATGACTACAAAGAATCAGGTAATGAATGCAGTTATCCTTTTAACAATGACAGTAGCAACCAGCCTGTTTGTTGTAA
>LPNX010020699.1:155021-350590 GCA_001517045.1 Pseudotsuga menziesii | reverse complement strand
TTTGTATGTCCCCTTCTCTCATTTGAATTTGGTGGTAACCATAATGAAGATCAATCTTAGAAAATAACTCAGCCCCATGCAGCTCATCCATCAACTCATCAATCCTTGGGATTGGGTACATGTTCTTAATGGTATTCTTGTTTATGGATCTGTAATCTATGCACATTCTCAACATGACATATTTCAATCTTTACTAAAACCACTAAAGATGGAAAAGGACTCGAACTTGTCCTGATGACTCCTAAATAAAGAAGCTCCTTTATAGCCCTCTCAATTTCATCTTTGAACTTCTTTGGGTGCTTATATGGGAAGTTCATGATGGGATGTGTTCCCATCACCAATTCTATCATATGCTCCACTCTTCTATCTCTTGGCATGCCAGGAGGAAAGTGTCCAAAAACCTTACTCATATTTCTTTAACAACTGCTTGATGTCATTTGGATGTTGTGAGATGTCAATGGATGAACCTTGTGAGGAAACCAAGCATTCATTAACCCACTCTATGTATCCATGTCTTAGTATATACCTCATTCTATCAGATTACACCACTTGATTTGGGTAAGTATTAATTCCTTTCAATACCACATGTTTCCCATCAGAATCCTTAAATATCATCTCTGGTACCTTATAGTTTGTGGAATGCTCCCCAATAGATAACAACCACTGGACTCCCAAAACCATGTTTGTGTCAACCACATTCACCACATAGAAGTTTCCTATCACAGTATAATCCCCTATGGTCAGTTGCAACTTAGGAATCCATTTACTACAATCCATGGAATTATTACCTAGGATAACGACAATGAATCCATCAAAATTTTCTGTGGGCATCTTTCTTCTCTCCACCAATGAAAAATTTATAAGATTATATTGGGTGGTACCTCCATCTACCAGCACTGTCACTCTTTGGCCTTGGACTACCCCTTTGAAACTGAGAGTATGAAATCGTGAAACTCCAGTTAACTCCACAATCTTTTTGGATTCATGTTGAGGATTCTCTTCTTCAGTTGTTTCATATCCACTTTCTGGAGTAAGTTGTTGCTCCTCACTTTGTTCTTCCTGACCACTTTTATAACATACTTCTATGTAATGTGCTTTCCCCTTAGCCAATTTGTGGCCTGGACCCCAAGGTTCTTGGCAAGAAAAACACATTTTCTTTATTCTTAGTTCATCTCGATCCTTGACATTGCTATCCTTCTTTTATTTTCAGGTTGTGTCTTTTTGGAATGGCTTATTACCTTTCAACTTGGCCAAGAAATTTTTTCTTGGTGGAGATATGGTTTTTGGTACATCTTGTAGATCTCTAGTTCGACTCATGGCATCATACAAGGTCATAGGTCAATAAGCCTTAACTAATCCATTTAATTGTTCTACTAAGCCTTCTATCAATAGAAGTACTGGGCAGGCCTCTGATATGTATGGAACCATGAATGCAACTCTTTGAAATTTCGAAATATATGCCTCAGGTGCTCCTATTTTCTTCAACTTTACCTCAAAAGGCATCTATCTTATATCAAACCTTTATATGAAACTTCTTGTAAACTCTTCATATGCAGTGACTTGGTCATGAACCAAGGTTCTAAATCCATGGAACCATTATTATTTGGATTCTCCTTCCAAATGTTAAGTAGCCATTTTGATGGCATCAATTTCTTCCATGGGATTCAACTGAAAATACATGTCAAGTTTTTGCACCCATGCTCTTGCAATGAATTTAGAAGTTCCATCAAACTTTGAAGAGAGACCCTTCCAAGGGTGCACTGCAACTCAAAATTATGAATTTTTGTTTGATCGATTCAATTTTGTCCTCTTGGTTTGTTTCAATCCCTCAAGTTGTAGTACTCATAAAAGTGTGCCTTGAATTCTACACTTATAACATTATATTCGTCAAAGTAGGCCTCTAATGGATCCTATGGTTCATTATGCAATATAACTCCCATTTTTTGTGGTTCTAAGAACTTGGGAATTGTAAATATAACGTATTCTTTGAACTCATGAGGTCATTTTTGTGGCCTATTTATGGAGAAAATCAGTTCTCTGTGAATTTTCATGGTGTTTTTGTTCCCGTCATGAGAACCACTACTACTCCCTTCACCATTTTTTCCTCCTAATCCTTGCATGGTTAACTTGTCCATGAGGCTTCTTCTCTATTTTGTCTCTCTTGTCATCTCTTTTAAGGCTTCCATGAGACATTTGGAAAATACATCCTCCATTTCTTTAGTAATTTCAGTTTCCATACTGGATTCTTCAAAGAGTACACCAACAATTGAATAAATATCTTCTAATTCATTTACTAAATCTATGGAATTTTTGTCCTTCAAAAGGTGTGTTTTGTGAATTTTTGGAACTCATATAAAGTTTTACCGTTCACAGGTGCAGAGAACCGCTACTCTGATACCACTATAATGTACCCAAATAGGATTTAGGAAAACTAACTTGACATTGATTGGCTTTGGACTAGAAATCTTTTTTTTTCAAACACCGCTATAACTTCACTAATTCTTCCAAACAAGGATTCAAGGGCATCTACATACTCTAGAAAACTATATCCACACAACATAAAGCTTTAAATACTTGACTCAATGATTTTCTTCGACATTTTTCACATTTTGAAATGCATCACACCTGTGATAGCCAAAATGTCCGTAGGAAATGTCCCCAGGAATTACATGGAAATGTTTATGCTTCTATTCCAATAATGGAAACAACTACACAAAAGTAAGGGTCTATATTTCATATTTGAAAATATATATTCATATTATATACTCATAACAGAAGGAAACCCCAAATAGATTCAAGACTAGGTGCTCAAATTGTAGATTTTGGACACAACACCTTACTTACTCAAGGCTTCCCAAACACAACCCAAATAACTTGAATTTCCCCAATCACATTGTATTTCGACCCTAACTCATCCAAACCGAATAATATGATCAACAGACTAATTTCTAGAATTACTTAATGAATATTTATATCGCAAAAGTAGAAAATATTTTCCATTGACACATGGGGGTTATAACTATTAGAATTATCATAATCCTCCTTTATCCACCATAATCTAAATGTCAGATTCCACTTCATTAGTGACATGAGGAAGTCATATGGGGCCCATGTACCACTTGATGCGCTAGCCTACATGAGTCTAGGAGCTCCAAAGAACAATCCCTATATTTTAGGAACCCACACTGATTCATGGGAGTCCCACCCTCAATTCACCCTATTATGTGTTGATTTGTGCTTCGATGTGTATCATTTAGTTCATATTCAATTAGCTTAGCACCACATTTACATGATTTAAGGATGCTAGGCATATTTTCTCATCGACCTTGATCAGTTAACTGATTGCAAACTCATTTAGTTGTTTGGATTTACACTAGTGAATATACAGAGGTGATTTTCCCACAATTAGCAATCTTTGGAGTCGATCCAAGTTATGGAATTCGAATCAGACCTAGAGGATTTGAATTCTATTCATTGTATTATGGATGTATTACATGCAAGTTAATGGTTCTGAAATTAATGTTATACTGTCAAATTTTTTTCTCTTGTCTAAATAATTTCACCATGATTGTTTGACATTAAAGCACTGAAATTATTCTTCCTCATTCATTCTTCTTTCACAATAAGGTTCAATCCAACCTGATGATCCTATATCTTTGCTAACTTTTACATGGTATCAGAGCAGGTGCTCATGCAATTTTAAATCCTCAAAAACTTCCAATGATGCATTGGAAGTAACTGGCCCAATAATTCCCGGTATCTTTGCCTTGCTCCCTCTGGATTCATACAGAGAATTATAGCCAGGTGTGAAGCACCTTGATAATGTGCACATGTCGAAGTAGAGAGTGATTGAATTGGTTTTCCTTTCAATTGAAAGTTGTATGCATGTAAATTCAAGAATTCAAAAGAATTATGTTTCTCCTAAAGCTGCAAAATGGAGAATTCAACAGCCTTGTCACGGAGGATCCTCACACTCTTAAATTATCTGGATTGGAGGGAAGATATGCAGATTGTGTTGCACAACAAAGGTCTATGCAGGGTCACAATGAGAAAGGAGGTATAACCCTAGGAGGATTTAGATAAATTTTAGTACCTAGACAAATTGGATGAAGCCTTTGGTTTAATGTGAATTCATATCTCCAAGGAGTTACTCATCCACCTTGATGGATTAAAAACACCAAGGGACGTATGGCAGAAGATCGAATCACGGTTTGGAAAGTAGGATGAGCTCAGAGGCCATATTTTGGAAAATGAATTGATTTCTCTTCAACCCATAAATTTTGAAACCATCCAGCAATTATTCTCCAAGTTCAAGTCTTTTTTCATCTAGTGCAAGAAGTGTGGACTTCACAAGAAGGATGAGCAATTGGTGCTCTCCATTTTGAGCAAGCTTGGCCCAGAATTTTTCAATATGTTTGTCCAAATTCCACTATGGGATACTAACTACCAAAACCTGGTGAATTCTCTCACTTGATGCATTCATTGATGTAATGTCTCTTTTTTAAGTTTTTACCAAAATTCCCAAATTTCCCTTTTTTCACAATTTTGGCTCTTGACTAGTTTTAGTGTCTTAGTCTCCAAATCAGCCCAATTGCTCCCAAATATTCAGATAAGGTGTATGAATTATATAATAACTTAATTATTATGTTAAAGGATGTATTATTACCCTCCAATCACTTCTTCAAGTCTGTACTAAATTCTGAGCAAGATAGATTATTTTACTCGCAATTTTGGGCTCAAATCCCCCCTGGGTAACTGGTAGAAATGGCTTCCCAAATGTGTAGAAAACCACTCTAATTCTTAAATTTAATAAGGGTATGTGTATAATACATTATATTAGATTCATTTTCATAACCAATAGACCTCCCATGGCTGTTATCACATCTTTCAATCAAATATAAAAAACTAGTTTTGGACCCTTGGGGAAATGAAGTGTAATTTGCTCCAATTGCTATGAAATTCAAACCAATGGCCAAATATTCTCATTTAATGAACATGAAACCCATAATATACTTTAATTACAGTCCATTCATTCATAAATCATCAATATTTTATACATCCATTCAAATCCATCAAGATTACAAGTGTTTACAACAAGGTAGTGGGGAAATGGCACTGTTTCTTCATTATTGAGCAATAATACATGATATTTATTGGCCTTTAAACCTGAGAGTTTTATGAAATTAAAAATAATATAATTTACATCATAATACAAAATACTAGATCAATAGAATCTCCCTCAAAGATATGAATAGCTCACCAAGTGCGCCTCACTCCATAGAGCTAAAATATGGCAAGGAAACTTTAAATGAAAAGAAGAACAAGAAGAACTTGATATGTCCATGATATTCTTTATCTTGCACCTGTAACTTATGACTCCATTTAAGCTCCTTGAAATACCTGAGTGGCCTCTCCAAACACCAACTAGGATGGGAATCTTTTACCCTCGAAATTGGCTGAGGGATGAACTAGTCATCCACTCGCTCTCTCTCTCTCTTCACAATAACAATTTTCACAAATGATCAAAAGGGCCTTCTCATGGATGATCCCTGAATTTTCTAAACATTATTGGTATTCTAAGGTTCCAAATCCATCCATAAACCAAAGCCAAGTCAAATTGGTGTGGCTTCTCATGCTATGCCATATGGCATCTCTCTTCACCTTCCCTCTTCTCCCAAACTCGAGTAGGAGCCTCTTGGCCTTCTCCAACTCCCATGAGAACCCTCTAATATGCTATATTCAGGATTGACATGTCAGATATGTCATATTTCAGCCTTCAGATCTGACTTGTGTCATAACTTTCATAGAATCTCCATCATTGGTGTCATAGATGTCATAAATGTAAGGGGAATCTAACCAAGTGTCCATGAAACTCCCATTTGTCTCTTCCTCTCCCCATGTAAGTTACAATTCATCCCAAATTCGACCTATGAAATATATGGACAAGTATATTAACCTTATAATCCATCCAAAAACATTAGGCTTCCCATAGATTCAATATTGCAAGAGGAGGATTCCATTTAACATAGGAATTCTAGCTTGAGTGGGACCCATAGTCTCCATGTGTCTCCATTCTCCATAGCCATTTCATTTTTCACTTGCATTCATTTAATTAACTCCATTAAATAAATATCTATTCCTTCTAATGTCTAAACACCATTTATTATCTCCCTTATTAACTTCCCAATGTTTCCACCCAACCTAGGGAACTAATAGGATTGATGAAATTTTACTTCTATGCAATTATTTGAATGGGGACATTACAGTCCTTCCCACCGAATATTTCTTGTCCTCAAGAAATTTCATATTTGGATGCTGCAAAATATTCTCCTCCTCCCATGTGGCATCTTCACTTGGTAGATCCTTCCATTGCACCAAGTATTCTTTGATTGTTCTACTGCTCAGTCTTCTCTCCCTTGTCTTCAAAACCTTTCCCAGAATAAGTGTGAGTTGTCCTTCATCATCCAAAGGAAGGAGAGTATCTGAAATGACAATTTTCTGACCAATAGTTTTCTTGAGACAATAAACATGAAATACATTATGAATTTTACTCCCTTCCAGAAGTTCCAACTCATATGCTACTTCTCCAATCTTTCGGATTACCTTGTAGGGCCCATAGTATCTTGACTTTAACTTTTATGCTCCATTCCTTTTGAGAGATGTTTGTTTGTATGGCTGCAAACTCAAATACACTAAATCATCAACTTGAAAGGTCCTTTCCTCTCTATGTTTATCTGCATATTTTTTTCTGATTTTGGGCAACCTACAAATTGTCTTTTAAAAGCTTTAAATTTTCTTGGCTTTTCTTCCACCCAATATTCAGATTTTGACATGTAAAAGGAGGTGTTGTAGAAAAACTCACCCAAGTGTATCCATTTTGTAAAAATATTTTTGTTTTTCTCCCACATAGTTAGGAGGTACTCTTCCAACCATTTGTTCACCCTCTCTGTTTGTCCATCAATTTGGGGATGGTAGCTTCTACTTGTAGTCAACTGAGTCCCCACCAATCTAAAAATTTCTTGCCAAAAAGCACTCATGAATCTACCATCTCTATCACTCACAATGCTCTTGGGGAGCCGATGCAATCTAAAGATTTCTTTGAAAAAAAGGTCAGCCACTTGCGAAGCACTAAAAGAGGATGTAACAGCAAAGAAATGAGAAAACTTATTCAATCTATCCACTACCGCATATAGGAAATCCTTGATAGTCAAATCAGTAAGTGGAGAAGTCAACTTGGAGAACGCTTTCACAAACTTCCTGTAGTATGTACATATTCCAATGAAGCCTCTTAATTCTGTGATGTTTTTTGGTGATGGCCATTCTAAGATAGCCCTGATATTTTCCATGTGCACTTTCACTCCATATTTCCCAATAATGTTCCCAATATATAATATTTATTTCATTCCAAATTCACATTTAGATATATTAGCATACAAAGACTATACTTGCAATGTTTTCAACACAATCTCTAGGTGTTGCAAGTGCTCTTCCCAGGTTTTACTGTAAATGAGAATATCATCAAAGAAGACTAAAACAAACCTTCTAACATGCTTGCAGGATATTCTATACATACTTGCTTGTAATATATCTGGAGCATTAGTCAACCCAAATGGCATAACAAGAAACTCAAAGTGACCATAATGACATTGAAAAGCAGTCTTTTGCACATCTTCCTCCTTCATCGAATTTGGTGACAACCAGATCTAAGGTCAATTTCGGAAAATTAATTAGCTCCAAATAGCTCTTCCATGAGCTCATCAATCCTAGGAATAGGATATCTATTCTTGATGGTCTTCTTGTTCAAATATCTAAAGTCTATACACATCCTCAAAGTTCCATGTTTGTTCTTTACCAACACTACTGAAGAAGCATAAAGGCTAGAGCTTGGTATAATGAGTCCCAACTCTAAGAGTTCTTGGATGTCCTTCTCAATATCATCTCTAAACTTCTTGGGATGTCTATAAGGTGGTATATGAATGGTTGAAGTACCCTCCTCCAAAACAATGTTATGCTCCACCCCCCTATCAGGTGGCCTACCATGTGGAAGATCTCTTAAAAAAATTTCATATTTATGCAAAAGTGTCTCTATCTCCTTAGGGTGTTTAACAACTCTAATTTTTGGCTTGGGAGAGGTTATATAACATTCAGCATCCCATTCTATATCACCATGCCTCAATATATATCTCATACTATTGCAATTTACTACATGTTTTGGGTAAGTGTGGTGCCCTCTCACAACCCTTAGTACACCTGTTGAATATTGAAATTTCATTTCAAGAATTTGATAATTTATTGAATTCTCTCCTATAGAATACAACCATTTCAATCCGAAGACTACATTAGTATCAGCAACATCAACCACATAAAAACTATCAACAAAATTATAGTTACCTATGGTGACTTGCAGCTTTGGAACCCATGTCTTGCATTGCATTGTGTTGTGACCTGGAATGACAACTGTGAAGCCATCGAATGGTTCACTCGGTATATTTATTTTCTTCAAAATATCTGCATAAATGAAATTATGTGTAGCTCCTCCATATACCAAAACTGAAGCTCTTTGTGCCAATACCACACCCTTGCATCGAATACTGTTGATATCGAGGCACTGCTGAAAGTACTGTCATTCTTGTTTTGTCCGGTGAAAGATGATTTTATTATTGTTTTTCTTCTTCAGATGCTGTCTCATATGCCTCCTCTTGATCTGAAATGTTCCCTTCTTCATACATACCCCCTTCATACTCATCATTATCAGAAAATACTTCTATGTATTCAGCTTTACCTTTAGCACATTTATGCTGCGGTGTCCATGGTTGGAAGCATGTGAAGCACAATTTTTTCCTTTGAAGTTCATCCCTATTTTGTCCTTCTTTCTTATTATTTTTAGATGTATCTCCTTGCCAAAACTTCTTATTAGGTGCATCATTTTTCCAAGGCTTTCTTTCAAATATGAAGTTAGGATTGGGAGGAAATCTTGTTCTAGGAAGCACATTTTGAAGATCTCTAGTCAAGCTGATTGCATCATTTAAGTTAGTAGGATTGTGGGATTTGACCAAACCTTCTAAGGCATCACCACCATTCATTGGAATCTCCATCCAAGTGAAAAATAGCCATTTTTAAGGCATCTTCTTCCACCATTGGATTCAATTGAAAATACACATCCATTTTTTGCACCCAAGTGTTAGCAGAAATTTGAGATGAACCATCAAAAGTAGGAAGTGGCACATTACCTGTGGCATAATTCAATTATTTTTTTTGGTGTAGAGACTTATTGTCCTCCTTATTTTTGAGTTTGTTTTCCATGGTGAATTACTACTCAAATGTTATACTTATCCTACACTCTTCATCCAATTTAGCCCATTCTTTTGTTATTGTATCAATTTCAAAATGAATGTTAGTCTCTTCTTTGGGAATAATAAATTTAGGTGCAGTAGGCCTTGGTGTGTTCTAAAATTCATGGGGTCTATTATGAGGTCGTGTTTGTGAGAAAATGTGCTCGCCCATTGTCTTCTTTTATGATGATTGTGAACTACCACTATCTCCTATTATCTTGTTGCTTCCCATTTGATTGGCCATCAATTCGAATCCTTTTGCTATCTGTTGGGTCATGTCTACAATATGTTGGGTAATTTCCTTCGATATTTATTCAAACGGGGATTTTATAAGTTTGAGATACTCCATTTTCTCCTTAGTGTAGTTCCTGGTGAGCCATAGCTTTAGTCAAAGGTACATTTTTTCTTCTAGTTCTTCTTCTACAAGCCAAGCACCTTCCCATTCAGATTCAAAGGGCGGTGTTTTATTTATTTGACTCCTTTTTAACACCATTAGGTGCCAATACCATGATATGATACCACTTGTAATGTCCCTTTTTTAAATTTTTACCAAAATGCCCAATTTTCCATTTTTTTTACAATTTTGGCTCTTGACAATTTTTAGTGTCTTGGTGTCCAAATCAGCCCAATTGCTCCCAAATATTCATAGAAGGTGTATGAATGATATAATAACTTAATTATTATTTTCAGGGATGTATTATAGCCCTCAAATCACTTCTGACAGTCTGTACTAAATTCTGAACAAGATAGATGATTTTACTGGCAATTTTGGGCTCGAATCCCCTTCGGGGTAAGTGGTAGAAATGGCTTCCCAAATGTGCCGAAAATCACTCGAATTATTAAATTGAATAATTTAATGTGTAGAATACATTGTAAGAGACTCATATGCATAACCAATCTACCTTCCATGGCTGTTATCACTTCTTTCAATCAGATATAAAAAAAAACTAGTTTTGGACCCTTGGGGAAATGAGGTGTAGTTTGATCCAATCGCTATGAAATTCGACCCAATGGCCACAAATTCTCAGTTAATGAACATGAAACCCATAATATACTTTAATTACATTCCTTTAATTCATAAATAATCAATATTTTATACATCCATTTGCATCCATCAAGATTACAAGAGTTTACAACAAGGTAGTGGGGAAATGGCATTGTTTCTTCATTGTTAAGCAATAATACATGATATTTATTGGAATTTAGAGATGAGATATTTCTGAAATTAAATATAATATAATTTACATCAGAATACAAAATACTGGAGCAATAGAATCTCCCTCAAATATATGAATAGCTCACCAAGTGCGCCTGACTCCATAGAGCTGAAATAAGGTGAGAAAACTTGAGATGAAAGGAAGAACAAGCTGAACTTGATATGTACATGAGATAATGTAGCTTGAACCTATAACTTATGGCTCCATTTAATCTCCTTGAAATACCTGAGTGGCCTCTACAAACACCAACTAGGATGGGAATCTTTCACCCTCGAAATTGGCTAAGGCATGAACTAGTCATCCACTAGCTCTCTCTCTTCACTATAAAAATTTTCACAAATGATAAAAAGGTCCTTCTAATGGATTATACCTAAATTTTGGAAACATTATTGTTCTTATAAGGTTCCAAATACATGCATAAAACAAATCCAATTCGAATTGGTGTGGCTGCTCATGCTATGCCATGTGGCCTCTCTCTTCACCTTCCCTCTTCTCCCAAATTCGAGAAGGATCCTCTTGGCCTTCTCCAACTCACATGAGAGCCCTATAATATTCTCTATTCATGCCCTACATGTCAGATATTTTAGATGTCAGCCTTCATATCTGAATTGTGTCATAACTGTCATAGAATCTCCATCATTGGTGTCATAGATGTCATAAATGTAAGGGGAATCTAGCCAAGTGTCCATGAAACTCCCATTTGGCTCTTCCTCTCCCCATCCAAGTTACAATTCATCCCAAATTATACCTATTAAGTACATGGAAAATTATATTAACCTTATAATCCATCCAAAAACATTAGGCTCCCCATAGATTTGATATTGCAAGATGAGGATTCCATTTAACATAGGAATTCTAGCTTGAGTGGGCCCCATAGTCTCCATGTGTCTCCATTCTCCATAGCCATTTCATTTTTCAATTGAATTAATTTAATTAACTCCATTTATAAATATGTATTCCTTCTAATGTCTAAAAACCATTTATTAGCTCCCTTATTAACTTCCCAATGTTTCCACCCAACCTAGGGAACTAGTAGGATGGATGGAATTCCCCTACTATGCAATTATTTGAATGGGGACATTACAATTCAATCCCTCATTCAAGAAAAATACAAGTTGATTCAAATGGGAGCCCTCAGAGGCTCCAAGAATCAATCTCTTTTGGCTTGGGAGACCAAGAATGTGCAAGCTAAAGGGAATCATAAGGGGAAGGACAAAAGGAAAATTTATTTCGAATCAAAGGAGTTTAATTCATTAAATGGAGCCTCATGATCCAAGAAGGATAAACATAAGAGGTTTGAAAATTCCAAGTGTTCCTAATGTAAGAAAGGAAATCATTCAGAGAAAAGTTGTATGAAGAAAACCATAGATCAAATGTCAATACTTCTTGAACAACACAATATTGTCCTCCCTGAAGGAACAAGGAAGGTTGATTATGGAATGAATACTGAATATCATGAGATATGTCATGCAATGAAGGATGGATTTTTAGAATCCCAATCCTTCCTCATTGATTCAAGATCGTCCAACCATGTGGTTTCGTCCAAAGAATCAATCTATTCATTAATTTATCTGATGATCCAAGTATTCACATGGGAGATGATACTATAGATCCAAGCTGAAGGGAAGTGTATTATAAAATTGGAGTATGGATTGTTTAAAAATGCCTTATGTGTGCCCTCCTTAGCAACAAATATGTTGTTTGTATATCATATGACTCATACAGTCTCACCAAAGCAAATTTCATTTGAACCTGACTCGGTTGATATCTCAAATATCCCTACTAGGAAGTTGATAGAGAAAGGTGTTACAAATCATGCCTCCAATGCATATGAGTTCTCACATTTTTTTCCATACTCAGATCTAGTAAAATCTATGCAGCTAGTTAAAAGGGAAGTTTAATTCAGTCTACCTAAACCATTTGCATATGATCATGTTTCTTGTAATGATTCATAAATTGAAGCTGAGGACCAAGTTGAATCAGATTTTGGAATTGAGGATGAAGTCGAATCATATCCTGATCCAAATCCAGTGCCTACTCCCAATCCTAGGCCTAAATGGGCTCAAAAAATTCATTGATGTTGTTGGGAAAATCATTGGAGATTCATCCAAAAAAAGGAGAACCAAAGCTTAGTTTTAATATTAGAACCTTGTGTTATGTCATGCAAACCCACTTCTGTTAGAGAGGTGTTATAAACTTATAGATAGTTGCTACATAATGGTGAGGTCTAATCAATAGTTCTACAAAGTGTCTTTCCATGATTCACCAAGGAAGGAAGCCATGGATAAGGAATATGAGTCACTTAATAACAATGAGACATTTGATCATGTCTCTCTTGCTCCAAAAAGAAAAGACAAAAGTACCTTTCTACATGGTAAATTGGAAGAAGAGAACTACATGGAATATCCTAAGGGAAACACTGATGATTATTTCTTGTAATGCAAGCTAAGGAAACCATTGTATGGGATCAAGAAATCTCCCATGTCATGGAATTCCAAGTTGAAATATTCCATATTGTCACAGAGGTTCAAAAGAAGCAAGTCATGATGCAAAATCAACAACACTTTTTATCTTATTTGGAATCATATTGGAAGAAGGTGGAGAGGTTCACATGCAATGTATCACAAAACTAGTGCACACAAGGACCATCACACTACATTATTGCTCCACAATGGTGCAAATGAAGAAATTTGTGATAAATGTTTTTCTCATGAGAAATTTGTCTCTTCGTGTGAAAGCTTGATCTTATTCCCTGTTGTTCATTTTTGAGGGGGGGGGGGGGGGGGGGCAGTTGTTCCTAAGAGGTTTTCCCATTTCCTCGGTTTATTGAGTAGTTAATTTTCTGCATTAGATTGTATGGGTGACCTTTTCTCTCAGTTGTCTTGGTTTCCAGGTCTAAGGGGGTTGTTAGGATTATTATAATCCTCCTGTGTCCACCATAGGCTAAATGATAGTTCTCTAGCTTAGGAGTAAGTTGTCACTTCATTAGTGCAATGGGGAAGTCATTTGGGAACCACCTACCACTTAATGTGCCAGTATGAATGAGTTTAGGAGCTCTAGAGGCCAATCCATATATATTAGGAACCCATACTGAGTCATGGGAGTCCCACCATCAGCTCACCCTAGTCTATGTTGATTTATTCTCTGATGGGAATCAGTTAGCCTAATGCCACATTTTCATGATTTAAAGAGGTTAGGCACCTTTGCTCACCTACCTTAATCATTTTACTGATTGTGAACTTATTTAGTTTCCTAGATTTACACTAGTGAGTCTCCAGTGGTTATTTTCCCACAGTTAGTGATCTATGGAGTCAGTCCAAGTTACGGAATTCGAATCACACCTAGAATATTAAAATTCAATTCATTTGATTATGGATGTATTACATACAGGTTAATGATTATGCTGTCAAATTTTTTCCTCCTGTATGAATAATTTCACCATGATTGTTTGGCATTCAAGCACTGAAATTCTTCTTCCTCATTCACTCTTCTTTCACAGTAAGGTTCAATCCATCCTAATGATCTTGTATCTTTGCTAAATTTTACAATAACTGTAAAATATAACAAGAAACTGATAGAAGTGAAAATTGATACTTTATTAAAAATAGAGGGTCACTTGGATTTGCATGGCTGCTTATTTTAGTTGCAAATACATAAGAATCTGATACAAAATATTGACAAATATATCCAAATAATTACTGTAAGAAGGAGAGGAAATTTATTCTCCATTAATGGAATATTTTTTCCTTGGAAAACTTTTTCTTTCTAGTGGATCTTCACCTCAATATTCATATACTATCCCCATGGTGCACCAGACACCTAATAGAGTCATTATGCATCCAAAAAGGTGACTAACAACATCAACCAACATGTACAGTTGTGCCCTCCTTATTCCAACACACACAAACTGAAAATAGCTCTTGGAAATGCAACACACAGGAACATTGATGCTACTGAAACACTTCAATGTCAATATGAAACTAAAACATACTTTCAAAAGATGTTATTTTCTACTATGAAACTCTATGAAGATGAATGATTATTCTTTTCCAATCCCTCAACTAGTTTATGGATTTGCAAGGGGCACATAACCCAAGCAAGGAAGGGGCACATATCCCAAGATAAGAAAAGCACAAATCTCTTCAACACAAACAAAATGACCAAAATATTCCCCAACGAGGATCGCATACTCAGTTTATAAACTTCTACTAGATTTTTTCCTCCTCTGGAACCTTCTTTCATAGAATTCAAGTCATTAATGAGTTGGTTAAATCTTTGGTAAGTTACCTTGCATATGGACCCACTTGTCTCAACAATTGCACCCTCACTAGATAAAATTAGGACTTGCATATTTCTTTAGATTCATAATTTCTTTCTTGACAGTTACTAATCCTTGCTCTGCCTTTTCCTTGGTCAATTATGGAAATTGTTTATTTTCTACTTTGAACTACTTTTCTTTATTTTTGTCCCATCTTTGTTTTCGAAAACTCTTCAGATGAGTCCCCTTCTACCTCCTATGCACCCTGTTAATCCTTCGTAGCCCTTTCCAACACATTAAATTAAATATTGGGAATTAATAAGGGTTACAATGTAAGAGCGCAATCTTCTCAATTACACCAGCTCCAACTGATTGAGAGGCACCAACTTCTATTCTAAGACCCAACTTGGTTTTTCATAGTTCCAACTAAGAAAAGGTGTGCAAGACCCAACTTGCAATAAAAAACTTACTACTTTCATCAACCAACCATCTGCTCAACAAACTTATCCAATGCAACCAACATCATGTCATTCTGCTCATCGTTGTCTAGTTATTTCTCTCATCATTTTTGTCTTGTCATTTGTTATCAACTTAATTTTCTCCAGGACATCATAGTTTGATCATGTCATTTGTACATAAACACTTATCTTCTCCACTGCATAAAATATCATGTCCTTGTTAATCCGCTCATCACAAATACATGTATGCCAAGATATGGATATATTCCTGCTAGTGTTTGTTCATGTGTTTCTCATGTCAAAACATCAAGGTACTTCCAAAGCACCACTGCTTCGATTTACTGTTTCTCATTACTATTATCAAAACACACACCATATGTTCATTATAACACCTGTGTTTTCCTTTGAACATCATCAAGAACAAGTTCAGTATGTTAAAGTTATTCTCATTATACTTATGCATAGTCCTCAATTTGTTTTTTGTTGTAGCATCCTTTGTTAACTACTGATACATACTTGACTTATTCTATATGTTTTGAATAGAAAGATATTAAGACAAAAAAAAAGGCTCACTATCTTCGTAAGTAATATTTTTTATAGTCCTTAGAAGAACCACGCATTTTATGCCAGACTCTAGCCTGAAATCAAACCGCAAAATTATAGCTTGAAAATCTTCAAAAACATATGTTGTTGTTTTGATTCCCTAGACTGAGTTATGTTTCTCCTATTTTACTCACGAATTTGCCTCGGCCCAGATTCATGAAATTTTAGAGAAAACTATAAAAGACACATTTACCGCTACTCTTACACAGTCATGAATTTTGTCAGAAGGTATATACTCGAAATCAGAAATAATAGACAAGAAAATTAGACTCCTATCATGCTCCTATGATTTTCCACTTGTCCACCCTTTGTTGCTTCTATACATCAGTCTGAATTTCCTCAATCACCCCCAAATTTCAGAGCAAGGTATTCACGTTTTTCACACTATAAAATGAGGGTGTTTGCTCCTTTTTTATACACATTTTTCCATGGTATTTTCATTGATTCGACCATGGCTCTAATTTCTTCAACATCCAAGTAGACATGTTACCACAACAAAGATTGTGCATCCATGCAAGAAAATACCATGGTGTGTGTATGTGTTCCAAGACTCAATGAAAGCATATGCAATGGTTTCAAGGACTCTTATAACAAAAAAATTTCCATAAACTTTAATCCCGTCATCAAATGGTAGCATGGAAAAACATCAAGCAATCAAGTGTGTCCAAGTCCCATCATGCCACTTCCCATGCACTAGGACCATATCCAAGGGTTCCAAGACCCCCTCAAGCCACCAATAACCATACAAACTACAAATGACCACATAATAGGTCATTTGGTGCATTCATGCCATGCCATCAATATTTATGAGTCCTTGTCATTAATGGATTCAATTCCAAAGCTATCATGTCTTCAACATTTGTGTTCAACCCTTATCACTCCTTTGTCCCCTTGTCACTCCTTTTTCATTAATGGGTGCCATTGATCCTATGCTCAACAAACTCCCCCTTTGTCATTGATGGAAACACCTCTTCAAATTTATCCCCCTTTGACATTAATGACAAAGGGTCAAACACTTAGCCATTAAAATATTCACAATGCCCAAAAACAATATTTGCCTCCTCTTGCATATCATCTCTCCCCATGTCAATCAACACTCTTATTGTAGTTTCCTTAATATCTAAGATAAATACTCTTGACTATTTTCAGATAATTTCACACTTGAAGTGCTTCATAATAACTTTGGCAACCAAAGATATTCCTCCCCCTTGCATGTAGACTAATTTCTCCCCCTGAGGTAATTATTTTCAATCTTTCAGTGTTCAATTATTACTGGTTTCTTCCCCTTCCAGTATGCTCATGGAGCTTTAGGCTAGTAGTTCATAGTTGATGGTTAATCTATAATATTTTATGTGGCAGCATTGACTACTTCTTATAGTGACCATTGTTTGTCATTTTCATACTCTTGGAGGTGGCATAATTATTAAATTCTTCTAGTACTCATTTCATTCAATGGTCATCAGCAATGTTATCCCCAATTTCAAGGAACATACAAAATCCAGTTTCAATGCATTTTATTTTGGTTTTGCGGACATTTTCTTCACTTGTGGGCATTCAAACATATCAGAGTGGGCACTTTTCACTAGCTGTGGGAATAATCATCTAAGCATGGTGATCATTTTCACATATTCATGTGGGTATATTCTTTCATATATTTAAATTAGTGAGTGGAGAAGTCAACTTGGAGAACCCTTTCACAAACTTCCTGTAGTATGTACATATTCCAATGAAGCCTCTTAATTATGTGATGTTTTTTCATGATGGCCATTATAAGATAGCCCTGATATTTTCCACGTGCACTTTCACTCCATCTTTCCCAATAATGTTCCCAATATATAATAGTTCTTTCATCCCAAATTCACATTTAGACATCTTAGCATACAAAGACTGTTCTTGCAATGTTTTCAACACAATCTCTAGGTGTTGCAAGTGCTCTTCCCAGGTTTTACTATAAATGAGAATATCATCAAAGAAGACTAAAGAAAACCTTCTCAACTGCTTGCAAAATATTCTATTCATACATGCTTGAAATGTAGCTGAAGCATTAGTCAACCCAAATGGCATAACAAGAAACTCAAAGTGACCATAATGACATTGAAAAGCAGTCTTTTGCACATCTTCCTCCTTCATCGAATTTGGAGATAACCAGATCTAAGGTCAATTTTGGAAAATTAATTAGCTCCAAATATCTCATCCATGAGCTCATAAATCCTAGGAATAGGATATATATTATTTATGTTCTTCTTGTTGAAAGCTCCAAAGTATATACGCATCCTCAAAGTTCCATGTTTTTTCTTTACCAACACTATTGAAGAAGCATAAGGGCTAGAGCTTGGTATAATGAGTCCCAAATCTAAGATTTCTCGAATGGACTTCTCAATATCATATGTGAACTTATTGGGATTTCTATAAGGTGGTATATGAATGGGTGAAGTACCCTCCTCCAAAACAATGTTATGCTTCACCCCCCTATCAGGTGGTCTACCATGTGGAAGATCTTTGAAAACTTTTTCATATTTATGCAAAAGTGTCTGTATCTCCTTTGGGTGTTTAAAAAATCTTATTTTTGGATTGGGAGAGGTGATATAACATTCAGTATCCCATTCTATATCACCATGCCTCAATATAGATCTCATACTATTGCAATTTACTACCTATTTTGGGTAAGTGTGTTGCCCTCTCACAACCCTTAGTACACATGTTGAATCCTGAAATTTCATTTCAGGAATTTGATAATTTACTGAATTCTCTCCTATAGAATACCATTGAACTCCCAATACTACATTAGTATCAGAAACATCTACCACATAAAAACTATCAACAAAAGTATAGTTACCTATGGTGACTTGTAACTTTGGAGCCCATGTGTTGCATTGCATTGTGTTGTGACCTGGAATGACAACTGTGAAGCCATCAAATGGTTCACTTGGTATATTTATTTTCTCCACCATCCCTGCATAAATGAAATTATGTGTATCTCCTCCATCTACCAAAACTGAATCTCTTTGTCCCAATACCACACCCTTGCATCGAATAGTGTGATAGCGAGGCACTATTGAAAGTACTTCCATTCTTGTTTTGTCCGATGAAGGATGATTTTCTGCTTGTTTTTCATCTTCGGTTGTTGTCTGATATGCCTCCTCTTGATCTGAAATTTTTCCTTCTTCATCATACCCCCTTTATACTCATGATTATTAGAAAATAGTTCTATGTATTGAGATTTTCCTTTAGCACATTTATGCCCTGGTGTCCATGGTTGGAAGCATGAAGCACAATTTTTTCCTTTGAAGTTTATCCATGTTTTGTCCTTATTTCTTATTATTTTTATATGTATATCCTTGCCAAAAATTATTATCAAGTGCATCATTTTTCCAAGGCTTTCTTTCAAATATGAAGTTAGGTTTGGGAGGAAATCTTGTTCTAGGAAGCACATTTTGAATATCTCTAGTCAAGCTCATTGCATCATTTAAGTTAGTAGGCTTATGGGATTTGACCAAAACTTTTAAGGGATCTAACAAACCTTCAGTGAAAAGAAATACTAACCTTCCCATAGATAAATTATCCACCTTAATGGATAATCTTTGGAATTCCAACATATACTCACTAGGAGTCCCTACCTGCTTCAATTGTGTTAGTTCTTTGAAAGACAATTCTTGATCTTTTTGCTCAAACCTTTCTAATACCCTATAAACAAATTTCCCATATGTTTTAACCTAATAATGACCCAAGGATTTAAGGCCATGTAAACACCATTAATTGGCATCTCCATCCAAGTGCAAAATAACCATTTTTAAGGCATCTTCTTCCACCATTGGATTCAACTGAAAATACACATCCAATTTTTGCACCCAAGTGTTAGCAGAAATTTGAGATGAACCATCAAAAGTAGGAAGTGGCACATTACCTATGGCACAATTCAATTATTTGTTTTTTTGTAGAGACTTATTGTCCTCCTTCTTTTTGAGTTTGTTTTCCATGGTGAAGTACTACTCAAATGTTATACTTCTCCTACACTCTTCATCCAATTTAGCCCATTCTTTTGTTATTGTATCAATTTAAAAATGAATGTTTGTCTTTTCTTTGGGAATAAGAATTTAGGTGCAGTAGGCCTTGGTGTGCTCTAAAATTCATGGGGTATATTATGAGGTCCTGTTCACGAGAAAATGTGCTCACCCATTGTCTTCTATTCTGGTGATTGTGAACTACCACTATCTCCTATTATCTCGTTGCTTCCCATTTGACTGGCCATCAATTCGAATCATTCTGCTATATGTTGGGTCATGTCCTTTATATTTATTCAAACATCGGTTTTATAAGTTTTATATTCTCCATTTTCTCCTTAGTGTAGTCTTCTCCATCGTGAGCCATAGCTTTAGTCAAAGGTACCTTTTTTCCTTCTAGTTCTTCTTCTACAAGACAAGCACCTTCCAATTTAGATTCTAAGGGTGGTGGTTTATTGATTTGAATCCTTGTTAAAACAATTAGGTGCAAATACCATGCTCTGATACCACTTTTAATGTCTCTTTTTAATTTTTTTACCAAAATGCCCAATTTTTCAATTTTTTCACAATTTTGGCTCTTAACTAGTTTTAGTGTCTTGGTCTCCAAATCAGCCCAATTGCTCCCAAATATTCAGAAAAGGTGTATGAGTGATATAATAACCTAATTATTATGTTAAGGGATGTATTATCGCTCTCCAATCACTTCTGAAAGTCTGTACTAAATTATGTACAAGATAGATGATTTTACTGGCAATTTTGGGCTCAAATCCCCCCCGGGGTAAGTGGTAGAAATGGCTTCCCAAATGTGAAAAAAAAACACTTGAATTATTAAAATGAATAAGTTAATGTGTATAATAAATTATAATATAATCCTATTCATAACCAATTGACCTTCCATGGCTGTTATCACTTCTTTCAATCAGATATAAAAAAACTAGTTTTGGACCCTTGGGGAAATGAGGTGTAGTTTGCTCCAATTGCTATGAAATTAGAGCCAATGGGAAAAAATTATCAGTTACTGAACATGAAACCCATAATATACTTTAATTAAATTCTATTCATTCATAAATCATCAATAGTTTATACATCCTGTCGAATCCATCAAGATTACAAGAGTTTACAACAAGGTAGTGGGGAAATGGCACTATTTCTTTATTATTGAGCAATAATACATGGGATTTATTGGAATTTAGACCTGAGACATTTATGAAATTAAATATCATATAATTTACATCAGAATACAAAATAATGGAGCAATAGAATCTCCCTCAAAGAGATGAATAGCTCACCAAGTGCACCTCACTCCATAGAGCTGAAATATGGTGAGAAAACTTGAGATGAAATGAAGAACAAGCTGAAATTGATATGTCCACGAGCTGATGTAGCTTGTACCTGTAACTTATGACTCCATTGAAGCTCCTTTAAATACCTTATTTTCCTCTCCAAATACCAACTAGGATGGAAAGCTTTCACCCTCGAAATTGGCTAAGGCATGAACTAGTCATCCACTAGCTCTCTCTCTTCACAATAACAATTTTCACGAATGATCAAAAGGGAATTATCATGGATTATCCCTGCATTTCATAAAAATTATTGGTCTTCTAAGGTTACAAATACATGCATAAACCAAAACCAAGTCTAATTTGTGTGGTTGCTCATGCTATGCCATGTGGCCTCTCTCTTCACCTTCCCTCTTCTCCCAAATTCGAGTAGAAGCCTCTTGGCATTCTCCAAATCCCATGAGTGCCCTCTAAGATTCTATATTCATGCCTAACATGTCATATATTTCATATGTCACCCTTCAGATCTGACTTGTGTCATGACTGTCATAGAATCTCCATCATTGGTGTCATAGATGTCATAAATGTAAGGGGAATCTAGCCAAGTGTCCATGAAACTCCCATTTGGCTCTTCCTCTCCTCATGTCAGCTACAATTCATCCCAAATTCTACCTATGAAGTAGATGGACAAATATATTAACCTTATAATTCATCCAAAAACATTAGACTTCCCATAGATTCGAGATTGCAAGAGGAGGATGCCATTTAACATAGGATTTCTGGCTTCAGTGGGCCCAATAGTCTCCATTCTCCATAGCCATTTCATTTTTCACTTGAATTATTTTAATTAAATCCATTAAATAAATATTTATTCCTTCTAATTTCTAATCACCATTTATTATCTCTCTTATTAACTTCCCAATGTTTCCACCCAACCTAGGGAACCAGTAGGATTGATGGAATTTTTTTGCTATGAAATTATTTGAATGAGGACATTACAATTGAATCCCTCATTCAAGAAAAATACAAGTTGATTCAAATGGGAGCCCTCAAAGGCTCCAAGAATCAAGCTCTTTTGGCTTGGGAGACCAAGAATGTGCAAGCTAAAGGGAATCATAAGGGGAAGGACAAAAGGAACATTTATTTCGAATCAATGGAGGAGTTTAATTCATTAGATGGAGCCTCATGTTCGCAGAAGGGTAAACATAAGAGGTTTGAAAATGACAAGTGTTCCTACTGTAAGAAAGGAAACCATTCAGAGAAAAGTTGTGTGAATAAAACCATAGATCAGATGTCAATACTTATTGAACAACAAAATATTTTCCTCCCTGAAGGAACAAGGAAGGTTGATTATGGAATCAATATTGAATATCATGAGAGATGTCATGCAATGAAGGCTGGATTTTCAAAATCCCAATCCTTCCTCGTTGATTCAATATCGTCTAACCACATGGTTGCCTCCAAAGAATCAATCTATTCATTAATTTATCTGATGATCCAAGTATTCACATGGGAGATGATACTTAGATCCAAGATGAAGGGAAGTGTACTATAAAATTGGAGTATGGATTGTTCAAAAATACCTTATGTGTGCCCTCCTTAGCAGCAAATATGTTGTTTGTATATCAAATGACTCATACAGTCTCACCAAAGCGAATTTCATTTGAACTTGACGTTGATATCTCAGATATCTCTACTAGGAAGTTGATACAGAAAGGTGTTACAAATCATGCCTCCAATGCATATGAGTTCTAACATTTTTTTCCATACTCAGATCTAGTAAAATCTATGCAGCTAGTTAAAAGAGAAGGTAAATTCATTCTACCTAAACCATTTGCATATGATGACATTTCTTGTAATGATTCATAAATTGAAGCTGATGACCAAGTTGAATTAGATTTTGGAATTGAGAATGAAGTCCAATCATATCCTGATCCAAATCCAGTCCCTACTCCCAATCCTAGGCCTAAATGGGCTCAAAAAAATCATTGATATTGTTGGGAAAATGATTGGAGATTCATCTGACAAAAGGAGAACCAGAGCTCAGTTTTAATATTAGAACCTTGTGTTATGTCATACAAACCCACTTCTCTCATAGAGGTGTTATAAACTCATAGATATTTGCTACATAATGGTGAGGTCTAATCAACAGTTCTACAAAGTGTCCTGCCATGATTCACCAAGGAAGGAAGCCATGGATAAGGAATATGAGTCACTTAAGAACAATGATACAATGATCATGTCTCTCTTGCTCCAGAAAGAAAAGACAAAAGTAACTTTCTACATGGTAAATTGGAAAGAAATATACATGGAATATACCAAGGGGAACACTGATGATTATTTCTTGTAATGCAAGCTAAGGAAACCATTGTATGGGATCAAGCAATCCCCCATGTCATGGAATTCCAAGTTGAAATATTCCATACTATCACAGAGGTTCAAAAGATGCAAGTCAAGATGCAAAATCAACAACACTTTTTATCTTATTTGGAATTAGATTGAAAGAAGGTGGAGAGGTTCACATGCAATGTATCACGAAACTAGTGCACACAAGGACCATCACACTGCATTATTGCTCCACAGTGGTGCAGACTATAGAAATTTGTGATAAATGTTTTTTCTCGGGAGAAATTTGTCTCTTGGTGTGAAAGCTTGATCTTGTTCCCTTTTGTTCATTTTTGAGGGGGGGGGTTTGTTCCCAAGAGGTTTTCCCATTTCCTCGGTTCATTGAGCAGTTAATTTTTTACATTAGATTATATGGGTGACCTTTGGTCTCAACTTCCAAGGCTCTTCATCATACTTTCTGACATTAGAAAGTTTCTCTTTGTCTTCATTAGCCAGCTCTACAACAATACGTTCCTGCAAAAACACACCAATAATCAGTTTCAAAAACATGAGACTCTGAAGTCCATGTTCATATTTTCTCTGGCATCCTCCCTTTGTGTTGGTCTGAACATAACATCAAAATTTTACCATCGTCTATTTCTTCAATAGTCTGAACTACAGGCTGCATACAATCTTCATAAGATATCGTTTCATATCTTACTACAACACAATTATATTATGTTTTCATGATTTTGGAAAGAACATCTAATTTTCTTCATATTTCATGACAGTCTAAGGTGATTGTTCAACATTTTCCTTCATCATAATGCAATTCTTATTCTGCCCTATAGAAATGTCTTTGTACATTTCTTCCTTCATCTTCATATAATCCCCAATTGACTGTGTTCCTCCATCAAGCAACTCATCAATGAGTTCCTTTTGCTACAATACTTTAGACCTTTCCTCATTTGAGATATTTTCTTCATCATATAAAACAATTTCAAAATACTTCCTGTCATCTCCAACAAAACCTATAATCACAAACAAATCATCAGTCTCAAAAACATAAGACCTATTGGTCTCATTTGTCCTCGCAGTCATCTCCTCCATAATTTGATATGTACTTTTTATAAAATCCATGAGACTTTCAACTAGTATCTCCTTTTCTACATCGTCACTCACATCTTCTCGGAACAATGGGCCATGAACTGGTTCACATACCAAAACATCCATCTCAAAATCAACTATTATGAGTTCTTCCTTTAACCATGCAGACATATTTTTCTTTAGCTTAACCTGTAGTGAATGCCATCTCACTTTCTTCTTTATCACTATCCAACCATACCTTTGTATCTCTTTTTTTAGTAACATCTCCAAACAAATAATTTGTAATCCTATGTTAACTAATTCTCTGCCTTGTCATCTTTTCTTATGTTGAGGCTTGTCTTTGAACCTTTGCAATGAATTCCAATAGTCATCATCTCCATCTTCTTTTATTCTGTGAACTTCATCTTGTTCACTTGTGGACTTCTCCCAAGCCTCCTCTCAGCAAGTCTTCATACCTACTACTATACATCAACAAGTTGTCTCTCCTTGAACTTGTTCTTTTGGTATCTCCGATTCTTATCCTCTAGAAAATTTTCAGCAACTTCCTTTGCTCCTCCTGGATTCTATATATCCACTTCTCCTCTAAGAACATTCAACTTGTTCCCTTTCTTTTCCAACCTTTGTTAGCTCTTTAGGTTCTGACACTGCTTTCTCTTTTCTCAAAGAGTTCACAAACTCTTCCTAAAGAATACATTTATCCTTGATATATCTCCTCTAGCTGTCATCGCTACTATTAAACCTTTCATGTTTGTTTCAAACAAATTCTTATAACCAAAGTTAAATAAAACATCAATCATTCCATAACTTGAAGACTTTTCCACTTGTATAGTTGGATGAAAACATTCCCCTGTCTGCAATTCTTGATTTAAATCAATTCTAAATAGTCTCACCTAACTAACCCTCTCAATACAATTGTTAGTGTTCAACTTTAAAATAAATTGAAAATCAGAATTTTATTTACTTCTTGGCTCTGATCTGAGCTCTAACAATCTTCACGTAGAATCTTCTACGCTCTTTTAACTTCACGTATAATTCTTTTTCTGATGCGATACCATCATGTGGTTACTTCTTGGTAACACATGCATACTTATGCTCTGATATCTCAGCTCCGATACCACATGATGCAAGAGGGAACCCAAAAACTCCATATCCCAACTGCTTCCCCGGGATTTAGTTTTCTCTACATTTAGCAAACCTCTAAATTTGGCTTCTCAAACAAATATTTATTCTACGTGTTTGAATCAGCCTCAACTAATTCAATCTACAACTCTTATTCTGCAAACTCAATTCCGCAATTGTCTTTCCACAAGACAATTCCTTTTGCATGACATATTTTCGCAAGCATGCTTCCACAACCTCAGTCTTTCCGCAAGAACCTTTCTGCAATTCAACTCCTTCCGTAATTGCCTTTCTGCAAGAACCTTTCCATAAGGTTCTTTCAGAAATTCAACTCCTTCCACAATTGCATTTCCATAGAACCTTTCCATAAGATTCTTTCCGTAATTACAGATTTCGGGTTTCGGTTATGTAATTCCCAATTTTTCAAAAAAATAACTTCCGCAATCATGCGGATGCAATGGTCCTTTCCACAATCAGATTGCGTATTGTGGATACACCTTCCCACTTTTCCCAAAAATGGGCTTCCACAATTTTCCTCCTGCGAGTCTCTTTCCGCAATTCCTGAGAACCGTTGATCTCTTGCGGAATGTTTCATGGTCGTTGATCTCTGATCAAGTGTGGAACTTCATTTTACTTTGCGGATCTCTTATCTTCGATGCACTTTCACCTCATGATCTCTTTCCCTATCGTTGATCCATCATTTCTCCTTTAATATGGACCATCCAATCTTAATTATGATCTCTGCAAATCTATATCGATTGATAAAAGAATCGATCAATCTATCTCTGTCCAAATTTAGTGAGCTTGTCCTCGTTCAATCTTGAACTTCACTTCTGCAGAATGTTTACAAAGGAGCATCGATCCTCTCAATTATCCATGAAATAGGAATTATTCATGTGTTTCACACATGTAGACCCATCAAACAATCTATGTAACCTTCCACTCTCAAAATCGCTAAATTCAAAATACGACACACACAGATCTATCAACCATTAACAAAGGTTAGTCAAGCATTTCACTCATAAAATCATACACTCAAACGGAACTGCATTTACATAGAGATAATCCAAAATAGGCTTTCCTTTATTCAATATAATGAATCTTTACATTCACATTGATCCCTAATATACGTTCTAATCTTCATAGACCTGATATAACTGTAATCAGTGTCCTTTGCCTTATTTCACACTATTTGGCCACCTCTTAGCCAAATTACATTTTTTGGCTACTCCTCAGCCAGATTTACGTTGTTTGGATATCTCTCAACCATATTTACGTTGTTTGGAGACACTTTAGCCATATTTACATTGTTCGGCTACGCTATGCCTCGTAGGATCTAGTACTGAGATCCAAACTTTTTCCCACCGTCTAAAACAATTATTACCAAAAAGCATTGGTAAATTTACTATCTCTTTCCCTGATTATGGTTTTTGGAAATCCACGTAATTTGAATATCTCTTTAAAGAAAATCCCAACCACTTGTGCTGCTATATAAGAAGATGGGACAACAAATAAATGAGAAAATTTAGTGAGTATGTCTAACACAACATATATACAATCTCTACCTTGAACTTTTGCACCCCAGTGATGAAGTAAGTCCATTGAGATGGTTTCCCACTTTTGTTATGGAATTGGTATAGGTTGTAGCAGTCGAGCAGAATAGGTATGCTATGTTTTCTTCTATTGACATGTGCTGCACTCTCTCACATGCTTCAAGACATCATTCTTGAAGATTTTCCATGAGAACCTCTCTCTTATTTTCCTCTAAGTCTTCAAATAGCCAGGATGACCAGCTAGTCATGAATCATGGGAAATTTCCATAATCATCTTTTTCAAAACTAAATATGGCACTAAGTAAATTCTATAGTTATAATAGATGACTTCGTTTAGTATTTTGTACTGATCATGTTGAATCAAGCCATTCAACAACTCACAGGCAAACTTTATTTTTGAGTATTATATTTCTAATTGAGACTTTCAAACATTTGGAACTTCCATCAAAGGGAGAGTTAGTTTTATGGAGAGGGAATCTGCAATAACATTATTTTTCCCTTTCTTGTATTCTATATCAAATTCATAGACATGTACTTTACTCACCCATTTTTTCTACCTATCATTTAACTCCTTTTGAACTAAGAAGTTCCTTAAACTATTGTGATCAGTTTTGATCACAAACTTGCTTCCCACCAAGTATGGTCTAAACTTGGCCAATGCATGCATTATGGCAATCATTTGTTTGTCATAGATTTAGTAGTGTCTTTCATGTGGCTGCAAATTTATGCTCCCAAAATCAATGGGGTGCTGATTTTGCATCAAAAATGCTCCAATGCCATAGATGGAGGCATCACACTCAAGTACAAATGGTTGAGTGAAATATGGCAAAGAAAACACCAAGAAACTACTCATTACTTCATTCTGTTAAAAACATTTTCAGCTTCCTCTGACCAACAAAATCCTCCTTTCTTTGTTATATCAATCAAAGGTGCTTCCACCTGTAAGAATCCTTTGACAATTTTTCTCTAATAAGAGCATATTCCAAGGAATACTCTCAACTTAGTTATGTTATTGGGTCTTAGCCAATCAAGAATGGCTTGAATATTCTCCATGTGGAATTTGACCACATCTTTCCCAATCACATGACCAAGATACAATATCTCATTCATTCCAAATTCACATTTGGACAATTTTGTGTACCAAGGTAGTTCTACCTAAATGGTTAGTACAACCTCTAAATGATTCAAATGTTCTTTCCAAGTCTTTCTATAAATCAGAATATCATAAAAAAATACTAACACATACTTATGGATTTGTTTACCAAATACTTTGTTCATGCAATATTGAGATGTAGCCGGTGCATTAGTCAAGCCAAAGGGAGTGACTAAAAATTCAAAGTGTCCATAGTGGCATCATAAGGTTTTCTTTTGTATGTCCCCTTCTCTCATTCAAATTTGGTGGTAACCATAATGAAGATCAATCTTAGAAAATAACTCAAACCCATGCAGCTCATCCATCAACTCATCAATCCTTGGGATTGGGTACATGTTCTTAATGGTATTCTTGTTTATGGATATGTAATCTATGCACATTCTCAACGTGACATCGTTCTTCTTCACTAAAACCACTGAAGATGCAAAATGACTTGAACTTGTCCAGATGACTCCTAAATAAAGAAGCTCCTTTATAGCCCTCTCAATTTCATCTTTGAACTTCTTTGGGTGCTTATATGGGAAGTTCATGATGGGATGTGTTCCCATCACCAATTCTATCATATGCTCCACTCTTCTATCTCTTGGCATGCCAGGAGGAAAGTGTCCAAAAACCTTACTCATATTTCTTTAACAACTGCTTGATGTCATTTGGATGTTGTGAGATGTCAATGGATGAACCTTGTGAGGAAACCAAGCATTCATTAACCCACTCTATGTATCCATGTCTTAGTATATACCTCATTCTATCAGATTACACCACTTGATTTGGGTAAGTATTAATTCCTTTCAATACCACATGTTTCCCATCAGAATCCTTAAATATCATCTCTGGTACCTTATAGTTTGTGGAATGCTCCCCAATAAATAACAACCACTGGACTCCCAAAACCATGTTTGTGTCAACCACATTCACCACATAGAAGTTTCCTATCACAGTATAATCCCCTATGGTCAGTTGCAACTTAGGAATCCATTTACTACAATCCATGGAATTATTACCTGGGATAATGACAATGAATCCATCAAAAGTTTATGTGGGCATCTTTCTTCTCTCCACCAATGAAAATTTTATAAAATTATATTGGGGGGCACCTCCATCTACCAGCACTGTCACTCTTTGGCCTTGGACTGCCCCCTTGAAACTGAGAGTATGAAATCGAGGAACTCCAGTTAACTCCACAATATTTTTGGATTCAGGTTGAGGATGCTCTTCTTCAGTTGTTTCATATCCACTTTCTGGAGTAAGTTGTTGCTCCTTACTTTCTTCTTCCTCTACACTTTTATAAAATAATTCTATGTAATGTGCGTTCCCCTTATCCAATTTGTGGCCTGGACCCCAAGGTTCTTGGCAAGAAAAATACATATTCTTTATTCTTAGTTCATCTCAATCCTTGACATTGATATACTTCTTTTATTTTCAGGTTGAGTCTTTTTGGAATGGATTATTACCTTTTAACTTGGCCGAGAAATTTTTTCTTGGTGGAAATATGGTTTTTGGTACATCTTGTAGATCTCTAGTCCCACTCATGGCATCCTACAAGGTCATAGGTCAATAATCCTTAACTAATCCCTTTAATTGTTCTACTAAGCCTTATGTAAACAAAAGTACTAGGAAAGCCTCTGATATGTATGGAGCCATGAATGCAACTCTTTGAAATTCTGAAATATATGCCTCATGTGCTCCTGTTTTCTTGAACTTTCTCTGAAAGGCATCTCTAGATCTCTTCTATCAAACCTTTCTATGAAACTTCTTGTAAAATATTCATATGCGGTGACTTGGTCATGACACAAGGTTCTAAATCTATGGAACCACTAGTATTTGGATTCTCCTTCCAAATGTTAAGTGGCCATTTTGATGGCATCAAATTCTTCCATGGAATTCAACTGAAAATATGTGTCAAGTTTTTGCACCCATTCTCTTGCAGTGAATTTAGAAATTCCATCAAAAATTTGAAGAGAGACCCTTCCAAGGATGCGTTGTAACTCAAGATTATGAATTTTTGTTTGATCGATTCAATTTTGTCCTCTTGGTTTGTTTCAATCCCTCAAGTTGAAGTACTCATAAAAACTAATGTGTGCCTTGAATTCTACACCCATAACATTATATTCCTCAAAGTAGGCCTCTAATGGATCCTATGGTTCATTATGCAATATAACTCCCATTGTTTGTGGTTATAGGAACTTGGGAATTGTAAATATAAGGTATTCTTTGAACTCATGAAGTCATTTTTGTGGCCTAGTTCTAGAGAAAATCAGTTATCCGTGATTTTTCATGGTGTTTTTGTTCCCTTCATTAGAACCACTACTACTCCCTTCACCATTTTTTCCTCCTAATCCTTGCATGGTTAACTTGTCCATGAGGCTTCTTGTCTATTTTTTCTCTCTTGTCATATCTTTTAAGACTTCCATGAGACCTTTGGAAAATACATCCTCCATTTCTTTAGTAATTCCAGTTTCCATACTGGATTCTTCAAAGAGTACACCAACAATCGAATAAATATCTTCTAATTCGTTTACTAGATCTATGGATTTTTGTCCTTCAGAAGGTGTGTTTTGTGAATTTCTGGAACTCATATAAAGTTTTACCGTTCACAGGTGCAAAGAATCACTACTCTGATAGCACTATAATGTACCCAAATAGGGTTTAGGAACACTAACTTGACATTGATTGGTTTTGGACTAGAAATCTTTTTTTTTCAAACACCACTATAAATTCACCAATTCTTCCAAACAGGGATTCAGGGGCATCTACAGACTCTAGAAAACTAGATCCACACAGCAGAACACTTTAAATACTTGACTCAATTATTTTCTTTGACATTTTACACATTTCAAAATGCATCACATTTGCAATGGCCAAAACGACCTGAGGAAATGTCCCTAGGAATTACGTGGAAACTTTTATGCTTTTGTTCCAATAATCGAAACAACTAAACAAAAGTAAGGGTCTATATTTTATATTTGAAAATATATATTGATATTATATACTCATAACAAAAGGAAACCCCAAATAGATTCAAGCCAAGGTGCTCAAATTGTAGATTTTGGACACAACACCTTACTTACTCAAGGCTTCCCAAACACAACCCAAATAACTTGAATTTCCCCAATCACATTGTATTTCGACCCTAACTCATCCAAACTGAATAATATGATCAACAAACTAATTTCTAGAATTAATTAATGAATATTTACATCGCAAAAGTAGAAAATATTTTCCATTGACACATGGGGGTTATAACTATTAGAATTATTATAATCCTCCTTTATCCACCATAGTTTAAATGGGAGATGGTGGTTGTTTGTCTACGTTTGGAGAAACGTGGTGGAAGGTCACTAAAGGATCAATGGTAATAGAAAAAGGAGATAGGATAGGTACGTTATATTTATGTCCACATAATACTGATGATTCTATCTCTGTAGCTTCCACAGAAACAGGTGCGGCGTTGTGGCATCATAGGCTTGGCCACATGAGTGAGAAGGGGATGCAGATTCTCCACTCAAGGAAACTACTTCCAGATATGAAGCAGGTAAGTTTGGAATTCTATGAGAAGTGTGTTTATGGAAAACAGAAGAGAGTTTGTTTTCTCAGTGTTGGGAAACAAAAGAAGAGTGAAAAGTTAGAGCTTGTCCATACAGATGTATGGGGACCAACTCAGGTACAATCTCTTGGTGGCTCTTGTTATTATGTTACTTTTATTGATGATGCAACTAGAAAAACTTGGGTTTATTGCATTAGACAGAAATATGATGTGTTTGATACTTTTAAGAAGTGGAAATCTTTGGCTGAGAATGAGACAGGAAAAAGGTTGAAATGTCTCAGATCTGATAATGGAGGTGAGTACTGCAGCAAGGAGTCTGACAGTTACTATTCACACAATGGGATTTGCAGAGAGAAGACAGTCCCTGGAACACCACAAGAAAATGGTGTGTCAGAAAGGATTAACAGAACGATAATGGAGCGTGCAAGGTGTATGAGATTGCATGCAGGGTTTCCCTTACAGTTTTGGGCTGATGTTGTAAACACTGATGCTGTGAACGAATGAGGTCATTTTTGTGGCCTAATTCTGGAGAAAATGAGTTCTCCATGATTTTTCATGGTGTTTTGTTCCCATTGTGAGAACCACTACTACTCCCTTCACTATTTTTTCCTCCTAATCCTTGCATGGTTAAATTGTCCATGAGGCTTCTTGTCTATTTTGTCTCTCTTGTCATATATTTTAAGGCTTCCATGAGACCTTTGGAAAATACATCCTCCATTTCTTTAGTAATTCCAGTTTCCATACTGGATTCTTCAAAGAGTACACCAACAATTGAATAAATATCTTCTAATTCATTTACTAGATCTATGGATTTTTGTCCTTCAGAAGGTGTGTTTTGTGAATTTTTGAAACTCATATAAAGTTTTACCGTTCACAGGTGTAGAGAATCACTACTTTGATACCACTATAATGTACCCAAATAGGATTTAGGAACACTAACTTGACATTGATTGGTTTTGGACTAGAAATCTTTTTTTTCAAACACCACTATAAATTCACTAATTCTTCCAAACAGGGATTCAGGGGCATCTATAGACTCTAGAAAAGTATATCCACACAGAAGAACGCTTTAAATACTTGACTCAATTATTTTATTCGACATTTTTCACATTTCGAAATGCATCACACCTGGGATGGCCAAAACGTCCAGAGGAAATGTCCCTAGGAATTACGTGGAAACTTTTATGCTTATGTTCCAATAATCGAAACAACTAAACAAAAGTAAGGGTCTATATTTTATATTTGAAAATATATATTGATATTATATACTCATAACAGAAGGAAACCCCAAATAGATTCAAGCCTAGGTGCTCAAATTGTAGATTTTGGACACAACACCTTACTTACTCAAGGCTTCCCAAACACAACCCAAATAACTTGAATTTCCCCAATCACATTGTATTTCGACCCTAACTCATACAAACTGAATAATATGATCAATAGACTAATTTATAGAATTACTTAATGAATATTTACATCGCAAAAATAGAAAATATTTTTCATTGACACATGGGGGTTATAACTATTAGACTTATTATAATCCCCCTTTATTGACCATAGTCTAAATGTCAGTTTCCAAGATTAGGAGTATGTTTCCACTTCATTAGTGACACGGGGAAGTCATATGGGGCCCACGTACCACTTGATGCGCTATCCTGCAGAGTCTAGGAGCTCCAAAGGACAATCCCTATATTTTAGCAACCCACACTGATTCATGGGAGTCCCACCATCAATTCACCCGATTATGTGTTGATTTATGCTTCGATGTGTACCATTTAGTTCATATTCAATTAGCTTAGTGCCACATTTGCATGATTTAAGGATGCTAGGCATATTTTCTCACCTACCTTGATCAGTTAACTGATTGCAAACTAATTTAGTTGTCTGGATTTACGCTAGTGAATATACAAAGGTGATTTTCCCACAATTAGGAATCTTTGGAGTGGGTCCAAGTTATGGAATTCAAATCAGAGCTAGAGGATTTGAATTCTATTCATTGTATTATGGATGTATTACATACAAGTTAATGATTGTGAAATTAATGTTATACTGTCAATTTTTTTCCTCTTGTCTAAATAATTTCACCATGATTGTTTTACATTAAAGCACTAAAATTCATCTTCCTCATTCATTCTTCTTTCACGATAAGGTTCAATCCAGCCTGATGATCATGTATCTTTGCTAAATTTTACATAGTATCAAAGCATGTGCTCATGCCATTTTCAGTCCTCAGAAACTTCCAATGATGCACTAGAAGCAAATGGGTTCCACATAATTCTCGGTATCTTTGCCTTGCTCTCTCTGGATTCATACAGAGAAGTATAGCCAGATGTGAAGCACCTTGATAATGTGCACATGTCGAAGTAGAGAGTGATTGAATTAGTTTTCCTTTGAATTGAAAGTTGTAAGCATGTAAATTCAATAATTCAAAAGAATTATGTTGCTCCTAAAGTTGTAAAATGGAGAATTCATCAGCCTTGTCACTAAGGATCCACACACTCTTAAATTATCTGGATTGGAGAGAAGATATGCATATTGTGTTACACAACAAAGGTCTGTGCAGGGTCACAATGAGAAAGGAGGTATAATCCTAAGAGGCTTTAGATAAATTGTAGTACATGGACAAATTGGATGAAACCTTTGGTTTAATGTGAATTCATATCTCCAGGGAGTTACTCGTCCACCTTGATGGATTAAAAACACCAAGAGACGTATGGAAAAAGATCAAATCATGATTTGGAAAGTAGGATGAGCTTAGAGGCCACATTTTGGAGAATGAATTGATTTCTCTTCAACCCAGAAATTTCAAAACCATCCAATAATTATTCTCCAAGTTCAAGTCTTTGTTCATGTAGTGCAAGAAGTGTGGAATTCACAAGAAGGATGAGCAATTGGTGCTCTCCATTTTGAGCAAGCTTGGCCGAGACTTTTTCAGTATGTATGTCCAACTTCCAGTACGGCATACTGACTACCAAAACCTGGTGAATTCCCTCACTTTATGCATTCATTGATGCAATGTCCATTTTTTAAGTTTTTACCAAAATGCCAAATTTTCCAATTTTTTCACAATTTTGGCGCTTGACTAGTTTTAGTGTCTTGGTCTCCAAATCAGCGCAATTGCTCCCAAATATTCAAAAAAGGTGTATGAATTATATAATAACTTAATTATTATGTTCAAGGATGTATTATTTCCCTCCAATTACTTCTTTTAGTCTGTACTAAATTCTGAACAAGATAGATTATTTTACTGGCAATTTTGGGATCAAATCCCTCCCCCCAAGGTAAGTGGTAGAAATGGCTTCCCAAATGTGCAAAAACCACTCAAATTATTAAATTGAAGTAGGTGATGTGTAGAATAAATTATCAAAGACTCATATGCATAACCAATCAACCTCCCATGGATGTTATCACTTCTTTCAATCAGATATCAAAAACTAGTTTTGGACCCTTGGGGAAATGAGGTGTAATTTGCTCCAATTTCTATGAAATTTGACCCAATGACCACATATTCTCAGTTACTAAACATGAAACCCATAATATACTTTTTATAACATTCCATTCATTCATAAATCATCAATATTTTATACATCCATTCGAATCCATCAAGATTACAAGAGTTTACAACAAGGTAGTGGGGAAATGGCACTGTTTCTTCATTATTGAGCAATAATACATGAGATTTATTGTAATTTATACCTGAGAGTTTTCTGAAATTTAAAATAAGATAATTTACATCAGAATAAAAAATACTAGAGCAAGAGAATCTCCCTCAAAGAGATGAATAGCTCACCAAGTGCGCCTCACTCCATAGAGCTGAAATATAGTGAGAAAACTTGAGATGAAAGGAAGAAAAAGCTGAAATTCATATGTACAAAAGCTGCTGTAGCTTGCACCTATAAATTATGACTCCATTTAATATCATTTAAATAACTGACTGACGTTTCCAAACACCAACTAGGATGGGAATCTTTCACCCTCAAAATTGGCTAAGGCATGAACTAGTCATCCACTAGCTCTCTCTCTCTTCACAATAACAATTTTCACAAATTATCAAAAGGGCCTTATCATGGATGATCCCTGCATTTTATAAACATTATTGGTATTCTAAGGTTTCAAATCCTTCCATAAACCAAATCCAAGTGAAATTGGTGTGGCTGCTCATGCTATGCCATGTGGCCTCTGTCTTCACCTTCCCTCTTCTCCCAAATTCGAGTAGGAGCCTCTTGGCCTTCTCCAACTCCCATGAGCACCCTCTAAGATGCTCTATTCAGGCCTGACATGTCATATATGTCATATTTCAGCCTTCATATCTGACTTGTGTCATAACTGTCGTAGAATCTCCATAATTGGTGTCATAGATATCATAAATGTAAGGGGAATTTAGCCAAGTGTCCATGAAACTCCCATTTGTCTCTTCCTCTCCCCATGTAAGTTACAATTCATCCCAAATTCGACCTATGAAGTATATTGACAAGTATATTAACCTTATAATCCATCCAAAAACATCAGGCTTCCCATAGATTCGAGATTGCAAGAGGAGGATGCCATTTAACATAGGAATTCTAGCTTGAGTGGAGCCCATAGTCTCCACGTGTCTCCATTCTCCATAGCCATTTCATTTTTCACTTGCATTCATTTAATCAAATCCATTAAATAAATATTTATTCCTTCTAATGTCTAAACACCATTTATTAGCGCCCTTATTAACTTCCCAATGTTTCCACCCAACCTAGGGAACTGATAGGATTGATGGAATTTTCCTGCTATGAAATTTTTTGAATGGGGACATTACAGTCCTCCCCACCCAATATTTCTTGTCCTCAAGAAATTTCAGATTTGGATGCTACAAAATATTCTCCTATTCCCATGTGGCATCTTCACTTTGTAGATCCTTCCATTGCACCAAGTATTCTTTGATTGTTCCACTCCTCAATCTTCTCTCCCTTGTCTTCAAAACCTTTTCTAGAATAAGTGTGAGTTTTCCTTCATCATCCAAAGGAGAGAGTGTATCTGAAATTACAATTTTCTGACCAATAGTTTCCTTGATACAATAAACATGAAATACATTATGAATTTTACTCCCTTCCGAAAGCTCCAACTCATATGCTACTTCTCCAATCTTTTGGATTACCTTGTAGGGCCCATAGTATCTTGCCTTTAACTTTTCTGCTCCATTCTTTTTGAGAGATGTTTGTTTGTATGGTTGAAAACTAAAATACACTAAATCATCAACCTGAAAGGTCCTTTCCTCTCTATGTTTATCTGCATATTGTTTTTTCTTATTTTGGGAAATCTACAAATTGTCTTTTAAAAGCTTTAATTTTTCTTGGCTTTCTTACACACAATCTTCAGATTTTGGAGCTCTACTATCACCAAATATTATATTAGAAAATGTAAGTGCATCATAACCATATAATTCTCTGAAAGGATACATCCCTATTGACATGTGAAAGGTGGTGTTGTAGCAAAACTCACCCAAGTGTAGCCATTTTGTAAAAATATTTTTGTTGTTCTCCCACATAGTTTTGGAGGTACCCTTCCAACCATTTGTTCACCCTCTCTGTTTTTCCATCAGTTTGGGGATGGTAGCTTCTACTTGTAGTCAACTGAGTGCCTACCAATTGTTGAAATATTGTAACTTCGAAGAATATTCTATATGTATCTTTTGTGGTCCCCGATGGTCCTACCGGGAGAACCACTTGTATTACTTTGTACCCCGATGCTCCTAATTGGAAGAACTAATAAGAGTCATGAGGTAGTCCCCTCTAATTGTAAAGATGGGTCATTAGCACCCTAGTGTGGTTACTTGAGCCTACATGATTTACTCGAGCCTACATGACAGATGAGTTAACTTAAGTGAACAGATGAATATAAATAGAGGCGTAGCGCTCCTCATTTGGAGCACACACTCTCACTTGTGTAGCGCATTAGTGGAGAGAGAGAAGTAGCTGGAGAAGGAGGAGGATCAGGGTTTGATCTCCTTGCTGGTTTTATCTTTTTGGGGCATCTATATTGATGAAGCTTTTGTTGGGTTTTTCCCTTTAGGGTTTTTCCAAGATAAATCTGTGTTGTTCTTGTGATACTGTTTCTTTCAGTGATCCTGTATATATGCTTTTGTTATGAAAATGAAATGAAATGCTGATGTCTTAGCTAAGCATATGAAAAGTTAACATGGTATCAGAGCCACCCTGAATAGGACAGCGTTCACAAGGAAGAATAGCCCTCTCTCTCTCCCCGGAAGAAATTAGGGTTTCGGGAAAAAATTTGAGTTTCGGAAAACTGATTGCATGGAAAGTTGCGCCCTCCCAGAGCGCATTTTTTGAGCCTGGAATCACAGCTTTTGGATGTGTGAGTCTCTGGAAAAGTCAAACCCTAGTTTGACAGCCATACCAAAAAACTGTTGAACCAGAAAACTGCAGAAGCGGAATCTTGCAAGTCTGATTTGGAAGGTGAAGAATTGAAATCTCGAGAATCCAAGCTCACTAGTCAACTCACCTCATTCAAGCGCATATCCTGGTAAGATCAGTTTCTCATTCTGCAAAATTTCAAATTTTTGTGATTTTCTGACAAGATGGCCCCAAGCACTAAGCTTGAGGACAAGCTAGAAGGCATAGAGAATTTCCGAGCATGGAAATATAGGATTGGTCTCATTCTCCAAGAGAATGATCTTGATAAGTATGTCAAAGAAGAAGTCTCAGAACCTGAAGAAGCTGAAGCCAAGGAGAAGCACAGAAAGGATATGATTAGAGCACAAAGGATTATTGCTGATTCCATCAAGGATCACTTGATCCCTCAAGTGTCATCCAAGAAGACTCCAAAAGAAATGTATGATGCCCTTTCTAGAATGTATGAGGGAAGAAACATCAACAGGAAGATGAATCTAAGAGCTCAACTGAAGAGTACCAAGATGAGTCATAGAGAATCCATCCAAGACTACTTCACTAGGGTTTCTCAGATCAAAGAGAAACTAGAAGCTGTAGACACTGAGAGGGGGGGTGAATCAGTGTAAAGCAATTTTTACAACTTTTCTTGACCTGTCACACTTAACTACCAATTCATCATTTCATTATTCTACCAATCTCATAATCATTTCATAAACTTCATCATATCATAGCATTTAACTCATCAAGAACCATAACACAGAAGAACACCACACCATATAAATTTGTAATCTTTTTATATTAGTTTTGTTTCGGCTACAACCGTTAGGCAAAATCAGCACCTACTCTACATCCAGGACCCTGCCTGGTTTTCTTAGACCCTGCTAAGAAGGGTTTGAGGTATCATAACCTCAAAAGCAAGTCAAGCTTGATTTTACAATACAGTATACTTGTGTCACACAAGAAATCTCCGTCACATCAAGGCTACTCAACACTGCTGCAATAGTCTTCTCAATCTTCTCTGTTCATCTTCTGCTGGTCAACACTATTCATCACTGCTGGTCAATCTTTGCTGCTGGTCATCATCAACGCTGCTGATCATCTCAGCTCAGCACACATCAACTCTGCTGGTCAAAAAAAAAACTGTTGGCCAATCAGCTCATCAACTGTATACAATTCTGCCTTTAACCACCCTTAGTCTCTGTCAAGATCATCTATGAACAGTAAATCAATTATGTTCAACTCTTTTAGTCCTTAAGCCTGTCACAGCCCCAAACTGTCCTCAATACAAGCATGCTCACCTTTTAGCATATAAGAAGTCTGTCCCAAAAGGCCTTTCAAATTAGGCAACTTCAATGACTGTATATAATCTGCTCTTGTGCCAAATGATGTACTATCACAAATCTGAGCAAGTATACTTCTAGTTAACAGCATAGAAGAATCCAAACAAGACTTTGGATGGTTTCTTTTCACGAACTTGAACACTTACGTATCAGTCCTCATGCACTGGGTTGTATACTTTAGATTTATACCATCAAACTCAGACCAACAGGATATATGTGTATATATATAAACATCTAAACTTACCTCAGTTCAACCCTGAACTTTCTCTTCTTATCTTTACTCAACTTATGAAGGTCTGCTATCATCATTTAAGTTCTCTGTCATATCACATTGTCTACTTCAAGATATCAATGTCATCAAAACATGTGGCTGTTAACACCTTGTCACTGCCTTGTCATCATAGATTTGATCTCTACCAGATATTCTGCTCATATCTTTATAGTCAGCTTATGTCTTCTAAGTCTACTCTTAACCTCATCATCTTACTGTGTCATTTTGGTTCATCAATATTATTAGCGTCTCAACACCAAATCAACACTCTGTCCATGTTCTTATTCCGTCCATCAGCAAGCTTATACAAACATCATATTCTCTAAATCATTATTTTGTCCATGACTCTTCTTCTACACTAGATCAGCATCATATTGTGTCCATCATTACCCTAGCACATAAGAGGTTTTCCACTAAGAGTCTGTTGCAGCTGCTTCAGTCCTTTTTATACGATATGGACAAACATTCTCATACAAACTTTTCCACTGTTTGTGTGAAACAAACCTTTACCTTATTCACTTTGACATGCCCAGCTGTCTTTTCTTTTACAACAATGATTTCTGAATGTATACCAAAAAAAAACATGCTAGATAATCATACCTTCTTCAAACAGGACGGTGGATAGTTCATGCACTACTACTGAACCTTCATCACTGTTCATCTACAATTAGGGTCCGGACTGTATACTGCTGGTGATAAGCCCTAAAACAAGTCAAAGATTCATCAATTGTGATAGGTTCTCCCACGGGCTGCTTCTCATGATTCAAGCAATTCATCAATTGTGATAGTTGACTGCTTATGGGCTGCTTCTCATGATTCAAGCAATACACGGACCTGGCCTTTGTCACCATTACGGACTCCACACATCATCATCAACCTTCTTCTAGCGCTACACATACTTCAAGGGCTTGAAGAACATCTTCAAGGCTACAATTTCATCAAGGTCTACATCAAGTGCTAGCAATGGGCTTCATGACCAACTTGTGGGTCTTAGGCACTTATTCAATGTTTCATAAGCTTCTTCATCATACCAAAGGCATGTACATGGTTCCACCAAAGACATCAAGGTCATCATCATCATACAAGAGCTCCATGACCCCAACAAAGGTTGCGAGGTCATCAAATCACCAACTGAGGGTCCAAAGACATCTCGTGGGGCCACTGCAAGACCAAGTTGGCATCAATGACAATTTCATCAACAGAAGCTGTTGGAGATAAGCTTAATGAAGATGAATTGGTTATGACTGCTCTCAATGGTCTCACTAGGCCCTGGGAATCCTTCATCCAGATGATGTGTGCCAGAAAAGAAAGCATGATGTTTGAAGTAGTATGGGAAGACTGCATTCAGGAAAAGCCTAGAGTGGCAAACCGAGAAGCCTTGCTAAAGGAAGATGATCAAGCCCTAGCCACTCACACCAAGAAAAGAAGAAGTCAACCTAACTTCAGGAGAAGAAACTTCAAGGAGTCTCAACCTCCCAGAAGAATCCAAAGAAGAAGGGAAAATCATCCAGAGAAAGACTACTCTGGCTTTCAATGTTTTCATTGTGATAAGAGAGGACACATTGCCCGAAATTGTCCTATAAAGAAGCAAGAGTATAAGAAGAGGATCAACAACAACAAAAGATATCATGCTCATCTAGTGGAAGATGAAGATGATGAAGAAGAAGAAGAAGAAGGACCTCCAAGAAAGCAAGCAAGAGAAGAAGATGCAGAAGAGTATGTACTATTCTCTGCACTCTCTGGGACTATAACACCTGGAGAAGACACTTGGCTTATTGATAGTGGTGCTTCAAAGCACATGACGGGACAAAAGAAAACTCTGTCCAAACTTGAAGAAAGAATCTCTCCTTAGAAAGTATCCCTAGGAGATGACTATCAATATCCGATCAAAGGAGTTGGTGAAGCAGGCTACAAACTTGATTCAGGTAATCCTCTAAAGATGAAAGATGTATTATATGTACCTGGTTTAAAGAAGGACTTACTTTCTATCTCAGCTTTAGATAAGAAAGGATTCAGAGTTGCTTTCATAGATGGCCAAGTACTCATGTGGCCCAAAGGAAAGAATATTGAAGATGCAATCATCATTGGTGAAGAAGAAGGAGGCTTGTATAAACTCAAGGGGCACTCAGAAACAGTCTTTGTTCATGAGTCCACTGACCCTAGTGAACTATGGCATAGAAGGCTTGCCCCCATCAACTACAAAGCTCTACCTCATGTAAACAAAGTAGTGACGGGATTACCAGATATGAAAATCAAGCATGAAGGCATTTGCAAAGGATGTGCGAAAGGAAAGAACATCAAGAATCCATTTCCGAAAAGTGAAACCAAAACAAAAGGTACGTTGGAATTGATTCATTCAGATGTATGTGGTCCAATGTCTTCTACATCCTTAAGTGGCTTTGAATATTATATCACATTCATTGATGATTTTTCAAGAAAAACTTGAATATACTTCTTGAAAGCAAAGAGTGAAGTGTTTGAGAAATTCAAGGAGTTCAAAGCCTTGATAGAGAATCTTTCAGACAAGAAGATAAAGACACTTCGTTCAGACAATGGAGGAGAATATACCTCAAAAGAGTTTGAGGCTTTTTGCAAAGATGTTGGAATCAAGAGGGAACTAACTACTCCCTACAATCCGCAACAGAATGGGGTTGCGGAAAGAAAGAACAGAACCATCATGGAGGCAGTGAAGACAATGATATATGATCAAGATCTTCCAATGCATCTATGGGCAGAAGCAGCAAGAACTGTTGTGTATGTGCAGAATAGAATATCTCACAGTGCTCTTGGGTTCAAGACTCCAGAAGAGATATTCACAGGAGAGAAGCCTGAGGTAAGTCACCTCAAGATATTTGGTTGTCCAGTGTATATTCATATACCGAAAGAGAAAAGAACCAAGTTAGACCCTTCCGGAAAGAAGGAGATATTTGTTGGATATTGTGACGTATCCAAAGCATTCAGAATCTATATTCCTGGATTCCATTGCATAGAAATCAGTGGAGATGTGACATTTGATGAAGAGACAGCCCTCAAGAAATCCAGGAAGTGCCAACATGAAGAAGTGTATGAAGAAGAGACATCTCCCAGAAATAAAGAAACTACATGTCTCCCTGAAGATGAAGGTCCTGAAGAACATGACTTAGCAGAACCACAAAAACCTCCCATGATGGAGATGTCAAGAAAGAGAAAGCCTGCTTAGACAAGAGAAATTATACGAGAAGCAGAAAGATATGGAGCTCCTGAAGGCTCCACAAGGGAAAGAAAGAAGCCTAAGATTTTTCCAATTATGTAGCCTTGATGTGTGACCTTGTAAATCAAGAACCTACAAGCCATAAAGAAGCTATACAGAAGAAAGAATCGGTAGAAGCAATGACTGAAGAATACCAGTCAATAATGAAGAATGATGTTTGGGATATAGTTCCCAAACCCGAAGGAAAGAGTATAGTATCCTCCAAATGGATATTCAAAATAAAGCATGCTGCTGACGGAAGTATCGAAAAGTATAAGGCAAGATTTGTGGCCAGAGGATTCTCTCAGAAAGAGAGAATTGACTATGAAGAGACATTTGCCCCAGTAGCACGGTATACTTCAATTAGAGCTATCATGGCACTGGCATCTATGATAAAATGGGAATTACACCAGATGGATGTGAAAACAGCTTTTATGAACGGTGTGATCGAAGAAGAAGTATACATAGAATAGCCACAAGGATTTGAAGTTGAAGATAGACATACTCACGTATGCAAGTTGAAGAAGGCCCTCTATGGCCTAAAACAAGCTCCTCGAGCTTGGTATGAAAGGATAGACAGTTTCTTATCAAGCATGGGCTTCACCAAGAGTAAAGCTGATCCTAACCTTTATCTTAAGGTTGTAAAAGATGAGCCTGTCATCCTGTTGTTATATGTGGATGAATTATTCTTGACAGGGAATGAGAAACAGATTATAGAAAGCAAGAAGAAACTAGCAGAAGAATTTGAGATGAAATACCTTGGGTTAATGCATTATTTCCTAGGTCTGGAAGTGTGGCAAAGTTCGGAAGGAATCTTTCTCAACCAAGGAAAGTATATGGTAGAGATATTGAAGAGATTCAATATGTTGGAATGCAAAGCCATGGCCACACCCATGGACTCCAAACTGAAGTTGTTAGCTGATGACCCATCAGAATTAGTGGATGTGACTCACTACAGACAGATCGTTGGGTCATTGATGTATTTAACAAATACCAGACCAGACATTTGTTTTGTTGTGAATACCTTGAATCAATTTCTTGTTCAACCAAGACGGGTTCACTTAGTAGCTACAAAACATGTAATGAGATATCTGAAAGGGACTATAGACTTTGGTCTATACTATGATGGTAGCCATGAGTACAGATTGTATGGATACACAGATGCAGATTGGGCTGGAAATATCTCAAATAGAAAAAGTACTTCATGTGGATGTTATAGTCTGGGATCTGCTATGATTTCATGGTTTAACAGAAAGCAATCTAGTGTTGCTCTAAGCACAGCCGAAGCAGAATATATAGCAGCTTGCTCTGCTAGTTGTGAAGCCATATGGCTTCGAAAGCTGATGTTAGGATTATTCAACCTAGAATTGGACACTACCGTGATTCTATGTGATAATCAAAGTTGTATAAAGATGACAGAGAACCCAGTATTCCACGATAGATCGAAGCACATAGAAATCAGGTATTTCTACATTCGAGATATGATGCAGAAGGGAGCCATAAAGTTCCAGTATGCAAGTACGGATGAACAAGTTGCTGATGTGCTGACGAAGCCTCTGTCTCGAGTAAAGTTCAAACACTTTTGAGACAAGCTTGATGTTGTTCAGAAAAACATTCCTCGAAAGGGGGAGTAGTGATGTTGCAATGGGATTGTATCATCCCTGGGCTCTTGCCCTAAAGTGATCCGGTGACCTCGATCATCGAGAATGAAGAGGGATTGTATCATCCTGGCACATCTGTCCAGAAGTGATCCGATGACCTCGGTCATCGAGAATGAAGAGGGATTGTATCATCCTGGGACATCTGTCTAGAATAGATCTGGTGACTTCGGTCCTCGAGAATGTAGTGGGATTGTATCATCCCTAGGCATTTGCCCTAAAGTGATCCGGTGACCTCGGTCTTCGAGAATGTGGTAGGATTGCATCATCCTTGAACTTCGGTTCAGAATGGTATCCGAAGGCTTCGGTCCCCGAGAATGTGGCAGGATTGCATCATCCTTGAACTTCGGTTCAGAATGGTATCCAGAGGCTTCGGTCCCCGAGAATGTGGCAGGATTGCATCATCCTTGAACTTCGGTTCAAAATGGTATCCAGAGGCTTCGGTCCCCGAGAATGTGGCAGGATTGCATCGTCCTTGGACCTAGTCCTAAAGTGATAGGGACTGATTATCCGGTGACTTCAGTTGTCGAGAATGTGATAGGATTGTATCATCCCTAAACTTAGGTCCAAAATTGATCCGAAGACTTTCGCCTTCGTGTTGTGAATTGCAGGTTATTGCTGATGATGATGACGTACTGATCGAAAGATCAGAGTATGATGATGATGACGTACTGTTCGAAAGATCAAAACATGATGATGATGATGTTACTGATGATGATGTTGCCGATCCAAAGTTCAAAGTGTTGATGATGATGTTGTTGATCGAAAGTTCAAAGTGTTGATGATGATGTTGCTGATTGAAAGTTCAAAGTGTTGAAGATGATGTTGTTGATCGAAAGGTCAAAGTGCTGAAGATTGTTGCTGATCGAAGTGGTCAAAGATTGTTGCTAATCGAAGCGATCAAAGTGTTGATGTTATTGAAGACTAAAGATTGAAGATGAAGACTACATGATATTGAAAAGCTTCCAATGATTTATAAATGTGTTACCCTGATGATGATGATGATGCTCTCTCTATCTCTCTCTCTTGTTGATGTTGATGTTGATGTAGAATACCCTTCTCGTTAAGGGGGAGTGTTGAAATATTGTAACTTCGAAGAATATTCTATATGTATCTTTTGTGGTCCCCGATGGTCCTATCGGGAGAACCACTTGTACTACTTTGTACCCCGATGCTCATAATCGGAAGAACTAATAAAAGTCATGAGGTAGTCCCCTCTAATTGTAAAGGTGGGTCATTAGCACCCGAGTGTGCTTACTTGAGCCTACATGTGTAACTCGAGCCTACATGACAGATGAGTTAACTTAAGTGAACAGATGAATATAAATAGAGGTGTAGCGCTCCTCATTTGGAGCACACACTCTCACTTGTGTAGCGCATTAATGGAGAGAGAGAAGTAGCTGGAGAAGAAGGAGGATCAGGCTTTGATCTCCTTGCTGGTTTTATCTTGTCTTTTATCTTTTTGGGGCATCTATATTGAGGAAGCTTTTGCTGGGTTTTTCCCTTTAGGGTTTTCCCAGGATAAATCTATGTTGTTCTTATGATACTGTTTCTTTCAGTGATCTTGTATATATGCTTCTGTTATGAAAATGAAATGAAATACTGATGTCTTAGCTAAGCATATGAAAAGTTAACACCAATATGAAAATTTCTTTCCAAAAATCACTCATGAATCTACCATCTCTATCACTCACAATGCTCTTGGGGAGCCCATGCAATCTGAAGATTTCTTTGAAAAAAAAGTCACCCACTTGTGCAGCACTAAAAAAGGATGTAACAACAAAGAAATGAGAAAACTTAGTCAATCTATCCACTACCACATATATGAAATCCTTCATATTCAAATCAGTGAGTGGAGAAGTCAACTTGGAGAACCCTTTCACAAACTTCCTATAGTATGTACATATTCCAATGAAGCCTCTTAATTCTATGATGTTTTTTGGAGATGGCCATTCTAAGATAGCCCTGATATTTTCCATGTGCACTTTCACTCCATATTTCCCAATATATAATAGTTCTTTCATCCCAAATTCACATTTAGACGTCTTAGCATACAAAGACTGTTCTTGCAATGTTTTCAACACAATCTCTAGGTGCTGCAAGTGCTATTCCCATGTTTTACTATAAATGAGAATATCATCAAAGAAGACTGAAACAAACCTTCTAATATGCTTGCAATAGATTCTATTCATACATGCTTGTAATATATCTGGAGCATTAGTCAACCCAAATGGCATAACAAGAAACTCAAAGTGACCATAATGACATTGAAAAGCAGTCTTTTGCACATCTTCTTCCTTCATCGAATTTGGTGATAACCAGATCTAAGGTCAATTTTGGAAAAGTAATTAGCTCCAAATAGCTCATCCGTGAGCTCATCAATCCTAGGAATAGGATATCTATTTTTGATGGTCTTCTTGTTCAAAGCTCTAAAGTCTATACACATCCTCAAAGTTCCATTTTTTTCTTTACCAACACTACTGAAGAAGCATAAAAGCTAGAGCTTGATATAACGAGTCCCAACTCTAAGAGTTCTTGGATGTCCTTCTCAATAAAATATCTGAACTTCTGGGGATGTCTATAAGGATGTATATGAATGGGTGAAGTACCCTCCTCCAAAACAATGTTATGCTCCACCCCCCTATCGATCGGTTGTGGAGCCTGATCTTCCAGATCCAAAGATATTATTCAGTTGTGTTTGTACCCCAGGTGTACTATACACTCATTCCCCCTGCCTTGGCCAACAGTGTTGCGGACCCATGGCATTGGGTTAATCGTAGTATTTTCCCATGGTATTTCCCCCATAAAAGAAAGGATTGTAACATGACTGTGTATGGTATTATTTTGTATTGGAGGAGAGACTGTGAGAGCGTGAAGAGTAAGTGCAACAGTCTTGCTGCAGGTTGTATCCATTCATCTTTCTGGACTGTAATAAAAGGACTGGCAATTTCTTTGTGGACGTAGCCCATCGTTTGGGTGAACCACGTTATATCTGTGTCTCTCTGTAATGTTTTAATGTGTTATGCATCTTGTTTAATGATTTAATCGTATATGTGTTATCGCTCTGCGGTCCTATTTTCTAACAATTGGTATCAGAGCCAAAAGATCTATTTGGCTAGTAAACGCGCAGGAAAGAAGGGTTCCTAGTTCGAGTGGGAACAATGGAGGAAGAGGGAAAGTTTAGGGTCGAGAAATTTAACAGCCAAAACTATCAGTTATGGAAGATGCAAATGGAGGACTATCTGTACCAGAAGGATCTGTACCTGCCGTTGGGCGGAAAAGAAAAACAACCGACGGCTATGAAGGATGAAGAATGGGAGGTTCTTGACAGAAAGGCACTGGGAAAAATATGGTTGTGCCTAGCTTCGTCGGTGGCTTTCAATATTTCGAAAGAAAAAACAACAGAGGGCATGATGAGCGCATTGGGTAAGCTCTACGAAAAACCCTTGGCTTCCAACAAAGTATTTTTAATGAAGCGTTTATTTAATATGAAGATGTCAGAATGTGGATCTGTTGCCGATCATTTAAATGAGTCAATTAAGTTCTATAAAAGTGAACTTTGATGATGAGGTTAGGGCTCTTCTAATCTTATGTTCATTGCCAGAAAGCTGGAATAACTTGGTCATGGCTGTAAATAACTCTGTCCCTAGTTCAAACACTCTAATGCCTATGATAGGGTTTCTTGGTTGTATATCAATTTATTACTACTAATTCATATTGGTGTCTCTCTTCCTTTGGTTAGGTGGATTATGGGTTAAGTGGCCACAACATCTTGTGCAGTACCCATAAATGGCTCTAACATCACCTTTTTTCAAGCCTTCAAGAGGACTCAAACAGAGTTGCCCCCTGTGGTCCCTGGTCCATTTATCTTTTCTTAATAGAGGGACAAAGAAACTAATAACGAGGCAAGGAGGTTAAGGATGGTCCAAAGGGTAAAAGTTGGAAGAAGGCCCTGACCCAATTACTATTTGTTGATGATGTTCTAATATATTTGGAATCCAAAGAAAACGGTCCACCCTACAAAGTATTCTTCAACTTTACAATAAGGCCATTCGTATGTATGTCAATGAAATTAAATATGCCTTATATACCTTTAGCCTGAATAGGGCACATAATTAAGAACTAGAAAGATGTTTCCCCTATTAACATTTGGACTTGAATAATGGCATCAAGTACTTGGGGTTCACACTTCAACCTAACTGCTATGCGAAAACATATTGGTGTTTGTTGGTATCCAAAAAAAGAGAAAAGAACATCCTACTGGTGTAACAAGTGGCTTTCATGAGGAGGTAGGTTGGTTTTGGTTAAGAGTCTTAGACGCAGTTCCAATGTATCGAGATACACTTGCCTACATACCCAAAGGAATCTTAGAGAAAATCAAAAAGTATTGCTTCGAGGTAGTCATGAATATTCAGAGTCATTGGGTCAAATGGCAAGGCTTAGTTGCTCCAAAAGCTTTCGAGAGCTATCGTCTGAAAAATATTCATCTATTTGGTCAATCTTTAGCAACAAAATTTTTATGGAATGTAATTACACAGGACAATCTTTAGAATAAGATTCTTATCATAAGTATACTGCTCCAAATTCCTTATTGGATTGGATAAGGAAAGATCAAATGAGCATTCAAAAATTTTAAATAAATGGAAGCAAAAGGCACTAGCATTTCAAGTGGCATTTCAAGTGCTTGGCTCATACTTGGCTTGGAAGGTTGGAGATGAGCCTCAAGTAAGAAATGGAATTATGGCGATGGGATGTAATAGGAATGTGTTTCTTCACGAGGCCCTAATACAATATTTGCAAGTTATTGGTAGAGTAACCCTTAACACGATAAATAAGCCCACTAAGACATCCTTGTGGAATTAAGGGTGGTTGAAGGCTAGGGACCATAGTTTAGAGGGGAATTTTGCACTAGCCAGGGACTTGTACTTAGCAAAGCTTAAAAAACTCGTACCAAATTGACCTTGGGACTCAAATGAGCTCATATAGGCTTTCATTGAGGCAATAATTATATCATCAAATTAGGATAAAATGAGGCAATAGTTATATTATCAGATTAGGATACATTGCCTTGTTTGATCCAGGTGGAGTTGAGATTCAATGGTAGTGGAAAAAGTTGCGGAAGATATGGGGATCCTCCTAAATCAACGTTGCTAATGTGGCTCTCATCCAAAACGATAGGGTCTTGATCTAGAAGATGATTCAAAAGAGAGGTAAAGTGAGGCCTAGAATATGTATGTTTTGTTAAGGTAATGAGGAGACTACCCCTCACCTCTTCCTACGTTGATCCCTCTCCAAACAGGATTGAGCAGAAATAGAAGCTCTAGTGGGCCTTCATAATCTATGGACAAGTGATACAATTGAGCCTGCTTTTCTAATTGCTTCACTAAGAGGGAGTTGAAGAGTTTCGCGGCAGTGCCCTATCTAGTGCCCTCTTTTCAAGTTTCAGCGTAAATCATGGCTACTTTCTCACTTCAAGGACATTACAAAGGCCAAGACTCAAAGCATCCTAGGGGAAATTCAGGTGGATAAATCACTCCATGAGGATTTTTTTATGGAGGCTATCAAGGCCATGACTCAACCTTTGGTCTAGGTTTTGCTTTTCACCTTTCAGATTTAAACTACTTTCATGTAAAAGCGAACATGGGAAGACGAACAATTAACCTTGGAGAGTTGACGGCTCTGTTTCATCTATTGAAATTTGCTTTGGATAGGAATACAAGCAGCTTACAGGTCTTTGTAAATTCATTACCTGCTATTAATTGGGTGACAAATCTTACAATCCAGTTAAAGCAGATTTCAAGTCAGTTTCAGCTTGTCAGGTTTGCTCGCAAGTATAGAGAACACAATTTGGCAGCAGATAATCTTTCAAAGGAGTGCCTGTTACTTCAAGAAAATATGGCTTCTTTAGAAGAATTTCAAGGTGGTCTAGTAGTTGCCTGTAGGCAGTCTGTTATCGGTGATTTTTAAGGTCTTTTTTATTGAAGAAGTCTGGTCAGTTTATAAACATTCTAAGTTCTGTATAATCAGATTGTATGCATCTATGTTATAAAAGTGAGATGTAGATTCATTCCTAGAACTCTCTCAAAAGTTCATTTTTTATAATGCTTCGAACACCTGAAGATTGTAGTTTTTTTATTCTGCTTGAATAAAAAATTAGAATTTTTTTCCTTGAAAAAAAATGCCTGGATGGAGATTTTCCATTGGATTTTAGAATTTTACAAACTGTAGTTGAAATAACTCGAGTAATTCCGTGAAACTTGTCGTGCTTCTATTCTCATTCTAACATCTAGAATTGGCAAAAGTAGCATGGGCGTTTTCAAAACCTCTTTGTTGTTTTCACTGAATCCAAAAAGAGGTTATTAAACTAAGTATATGCTGTGGGCAGAACTAACATGGGGGGAGAATATATTGCCCATTAAATTTCGAAGACTCAAGCAGCAAAAGCAAGGATTTGTAATAGATACATAAATTTTTGCCTTTAGCTAAAGAAAAGAAGCATACCACAAAAAATAAGATTGAATTTTATTAAATTTCCTTTTGCGGCAAAGGAGCATTCCCTTGTGCAGAACTTCAACCATCCACCATCGTGAATTTAAATAACATAAGCATCTGGAACAAATTATCATTTGAATAGGTACGCTGCTCAGAATTTAATAATAAATACATACCAAAAGAGCCGCAGAGCTACCCAATTACTGTATCTACTCTCGGGGTAAATTCTAAAAGACAGACAACTATGACAAATTTAAGAAATGACCCACTAATTTTGGCTTCCAAAAATTAAAACTATAACATTATTTGATTTGCTCCGTGCTGCCATGTTTGATCCAAAAATCAATGGTTGGCAACTTCAATCAATGTTGGCTCATAATCATTTGGAGCCTCAAATCCCAAGAGATTAATTATAGTGGAGGCAACATTTGCAAGCCCAGGCTGTTTCAAATCACTACGAAACCTCACTCCTTCCGCCAGTCCAGGACCTCCTATGGCAATTGGCACCTGCATAAATGCATGCGATTAGATGCTCCAACATATCTTTAACTGGTCCAAATCATATTATAGAAGAGTGGATGGTGTCTCTCGATCCTTTGATAAGCCAAGAAAATGGAATAAACTATCAGGCAAGAAAATTGAGTTTAATTCTTTTCAACAATTATTGACAAAAATCCTGAGTTGACCCACAGGTCAAACACGTATCAAACAAATTTTTACCATTATTCACCATTTCTCATGGAGTTTTCTAAGAAGGTTTTGATACTAGAGATTTGATATTAATTGTTTATGCAGTGTTTCAGACTCTTTCATATAATTTGAGATTTGACTGAGTCTTAACTCTTGACATTTGATAATTTAGCATGCATGGATGATGAGCTATTGTCCATTGCGATTTTGAATCTGCTTGTATCTGGATGAATGAATTATGATAATAGATATCAAGGTTGATACTGATATACTATGTTATACTTGGTTATAATCTATGTAGCCAGGGTACCTGTACCCAGGGGTAGGGTACATGTACCCGTACCAGGTACTTGGGTACTCGTAAGGTACGTCTCCTGCCGTACCCCATACTCGCTCCACGTACCTGAGACGCCATTATAAAAAAATGGGTACTTATAGGCAAAATGGTACGCCATACCCCATGTTTGGGTACTCGGGGGTACGGCCGACTCAGTAAAATGCAATCTGCTGGGGAAAATGTAATGACCCCCAGCCAAATCTCAACTAATTTTTTGCTAACTGTGTATGGAGTCTAGTTCAGGACTTATGTCAAACACTTTGCAACACTGTTCAAGTTCCACTGAATATTGTCCAAATCTGGTAGCCTAATTTTGCATTGATTTACAATGAATGTGTTTATGGTTTTGTGTTCAACATGCATGGAACATAATTTGACTACCAAATGTGCATATAAAAAATATACATATGTATTTAATACTAAGAAATACACTCACATCAACCCAGGAATATAGTTGGCAATTTGCTATTTTTTATTGCCTGTAACAACAATACAAATAGGTGTTTAAAATAAGATTTCAAGTGTAAGTCTGAGTTTGACTGTTTGTTACAGCTGCCTGGTACAATGATTTATCAAATTTTATGTAACTTCCAGTGTTCCAATTGATATCTACTGAGTCTATGATTTTATTAAATTTTATGTTTCAAATCTTCAATGTGAATGTTCATTGTTCAAATAATCATTGAATCTATAATTATGAATCATGATTCATAATTTATAAAGAAATCTGAAATATGCATGTATGATGTCGACGCACCCAAGTACTATGTTTCAAAAAGGGGCAACCCCGTCCCCGTACCCAAGTTTGCTGGCAACTTAGGTTATAATTGGAAATGTTGATATAATGTTTGGCAATATGGGGGAGAATTATTTCTGCATGCTAGGATTTAGGGTTTAATATTAATACCTAGGTTCCAGCACAATGGCGCCTGATATGCTCTTGGTAGATTATTCCGATGATGCTCTGTTGAAATCTGACTCTTCTGGCCAGTTTGCGGAACATTTGTTGCCTTCCTCTATGGATCTCTCTGGACCCTGCAAGGTTGGGTATTTTGAGAGCTTAGGCCCTCAGTCCAGCTGACTGGAGGTCTGCAAAGTGGATGAAGTGTCAGATCTGGTCAGTCCCGGCTTAGTTTCAGATGGTACAGCAGATCCATATCTGGATTTGGGAACCATTGGTGTTTCAACACCGCCGTCTCTTGGGGATTGTCACACTAAGGCCAAAACGTGGGAAGGAGTGAATGACACTCCTTGGTTCAGTGCACTCAAGTGCCCTCATGATTGTGGGCATGATGGCTTTCACTTGTATTATCCCCGAGATTTTGTGGGTGAAATATTAGAACTCAACAACTTCATCTGACAACACCCTCAGTCTCCAGTGACTTCTGCTAAGAAGCGTCAAAAGGTAATTCGCTCCCAAAGAGGTGGGGTATCTTTGGTTGTTGACGAAGTTATTGGCGTCATGGATATTGCAGATTTGGATGGCCATGCTCTGGTTGGGAAGTTTTACAGGAGAAGGGTCAATTTGGCTTTCTATGTCGGTTTGGGCACAAGAAAGTTGGGCTCCTGTGGTCGATTACGGCTCAGTCATTCGTTCTGTGTCCCGGGGTTGGTTTGGCTTTGTCTTTTGGCAGGAGGATTTGCAGAGTATTAGTCAACTCAACGCTGTTGGTATTTGGAGAAGCATATGTTCACATTGAAGCGATGACATCCTTGATTTAACCCCAGCGACGAGTTCTCGGCTAGTACACCCGTCTGAGTCAAACTATCGAGATTCCCAGTTTGAGGGCTATCAGTGATTCTTTGAGCAAGTTTATTGCAGTGGGATGAAAATGTGCAAGCTAGTTTGTCTCAAACAAACTATTGTCAAAACCAATTTAAAGAAAGGGTTAATTGAGTCAATTGAGTTAGTGGCTGGTGATCGTTTGTATACCCAGACACTAGATTATATTAATGTGCATTTCCAATGTGCAAGTTGTCATTTTTATGGGCATATGGTTGCAGATTGCAACCAGCTGTTTAAGAGACAAGTTTAGCAGCCGAAAAGGGAGGTGATGTGTAAGGAGGAAGTACAAGACAGTACAAGACACTCTGGACAAACTTCCCTCGTCTGTTGAAGTCATAGTCTTGTCAGACGGGGAGGGTCAAGATGGTTTAAAGACCGCAAAAGGTGGAAACTATTTCAGAGGGGTACTCTCCAGGGTTTTTTATTGGCAAGGTTGGCTTTGGTTCAATGACCCAAGTAGGGATGGACTCGATTATGGGTTGTGGCAAGACCGTCAAACTTCAGATGATCTGGTCTATCACTTTCAAGAAAGGGATCACTGCAAATTAAACAGGTTCATGGACCATGCTCAGACCGACCTGTGGAATCATAGTTGGCTCCAGTCCCTAGGAGGGGGCTTGGGAAGTAAGTTGAGATCAGTTCACATCGAGGAAGAGGATGAATTGGTGTGTGTCTATAACAGCTCTGGGGGCCATATACAGAAAAGCTTGGCTACTTTACGTATTCGGATGACAATTCGCAGTGGCTTCTTGGTGGTGGCAAAAGCTCTGGAAGGTAAGGGCAGCCCCCAAATTGTACTCTATTCCTGTGGCTGGTTCTGAACAGACGTTTTTTACTTGGGAACAATTACAGCGGTGGAATAAGCAAGGACCAGGTATTTGCATGTTATGCCGAGCTAATGAGGCAACTAATAATCATCTTTTCCTCCATTGTACTTACTCGAAGCAGGTGTGGTTGGAGCTCTAGCAGCATTTGAGGTTGAATCAGCTATGGTTAAGAACTCGGCTGTGGCCTTCTTTGCTGAATTCTTCACCCAGCAGGATCTTAAGATGTTTTGGTCTCTTTCTTAACCATTTGCGATCTCTGGCTTGTGCACAATGCGGCCATTTTCAAGGGAATATTGACTCCAACTTTCAAGGTTATTGGACAATTCATTTTTCTCTAGCTTCCAATTAGTGCTGGTTTTCAATAAGGATTCTGCATAGATTTTTTTGATGGAGCGTGCCAGGATGAGGGGCGATTATGTGGCATTGGCTTCTCAGATGATCATTATCATACTGGTAAGGTGCCTCTTGGACCTGGCACCAATAATATGGCAGAGTTAACAGCCCTTTTTTGTCTGCTGAAATTGGGTTCTAAGTTGCACCTCAAGCAGTTACAGGTTTTTGGGGACTCCTTAATCATCATTCTGTGGATGAAGGATGAAAAACAGGGATAGGATATTGGGCTGCAACCACTAGCCTTGCATTTGTGGGATATCAGCTCACAGTTTCAGCAAGTGGTTTATTCTCATGTTTTACTTGAACATAATACTATTGTGGATTTGCTATCAAAGCATGATTTGACTTGGCCCCTGGTCATGTCCATGTTGACGAAATGAGGGATGATCATATAGTCTCAAGTAGACTTTTGGATGTTTAAGGGGGGTGCTTATATATATAGGGTATGTTTTGTCATACAATTATGTTGTTTTTTGCTAAAACTCTTTGGGCTGGGTTGACAATTTTCTGATAGATATCTGTATTGGGTTCTTAGAGATCTATTCTGTCTTTCATTTCAGACACTAATTCTGCACCTGAAGATTGTAATTTCTCTTCTTGAATAGAAACTATGTTTTTTTCTTGGAAAAAAAAATTTGGAAATGTTATTTTTCAATAGGCATTCAGTTAGATCGCCTTCCTCCGTTCCGGTATTCTCTAGATGCTCCCAGCCACCTTCTACCTACCAGACAGGAGCTAAACAAGATCATCAGGGAGGATATTTACAGGCAGTTTGTCCAGGTTACCTGTGTCAATCCTTGGGGAGGGTTGCGCCCAAAGATGACCTTTTATGCTAAGCAATATTCCTTGAGATAAGAGACGGGCTCATTGTCCGACCCCAATACATGTTCCACCACTGGTTGCATGATCTTCACATTCCTCTCGGGCAGTTCAGAGTAGGATCCCATAGACTTCGGGAGGAGATAGACCACCAGATTGATAGACAAGACAGGATCTGCCAAGTATGTCATCTACAGGAAATGGAAACAAAGAAGCACTTTATTTTCATATGCCCCATATAACTACGAGATCAGAGGACGATTCCGTTGCTTGTTCAAAGGTTCTCAGACCCTAGCCGACTTTACTCTGACCCACAGGTAACCAACCCATATCCAGAATCCAAGATAGCTTTAACTGGTCTTAATCATATTATTGAAAGAGCGACTGTTGTCTGCTAATCATTTGATGGACCAAAAAAAGTGAAATAAACTATCATGAAGGAAAACAAAGTGTGTTAGTTGCAAAGAGTATTGCCAGCAATTCCCAGCATGATGAGATTGGATCAGAACCAACCACACCCAACCTTGAGAAAACAGAACTAACAAAAGGAAAGAAAAAACTGTGTAAACTGACCCACAAGTAAACACAAAGCCAAAGGTACGACTGACAAGAGGAATCTAACACAGAACGGCTGGATAGTAAGACATAAGAACAATTAACTGTTGAGGCACTTGAAAAACTTTGTATGAAAAAGACTAGAAGGAAGAAAATAAAGAAACATTCCCAAGACAATCAAAAGTGAAAAGCAAGCTCAAAAAGCTGTTCATAGTCCAAGCGAGGGGGTGGGGAAAGAATGTAAGAGCATATTTTCAATCTCCAGATCTTTCTAAAATGTTTAAGCTAGATGAGATAACAAAAACAGAGGACTACTCAGCGTATTAGTGGAGACATCAACTTTCACATTCCCTTTCAGGGATACGCACCACCTTTACCTTACCAAGGTAACACTTGGTATTGTGATCATCAAATATATCAAATTAAAAGTTAAAACACAATTAAGTATGAGAATAAGAAAGTTATCATCTAGAAAAACGATAACTGGAGCCTAGACTTACTGGGGAGAGAGTATGAGAGGTCAGAATTTGAATATTTCCATCTTTATCCTTTGCCGGTTGACCTGTTTTGGTGTTTCTTTTCACCATATCCTCAGCATTTCCATGATCTGCAGTAACAAGGTAGATGCCACCAACCTGTTCTATTGCATCAAGAATAATCTGTACAAAAAGTACAACTAGTAGTCAATATCAATTACAAAATGATAGAAAAACATGACAAACATCCTTTTTAAAGATCATACATTCAAACTTCCAAACTCAGAAATTAATGCTTAACTCAACCAAAACATAACTAGTGCCTGCTTATATAAAATATGGACAAGATACCTTCACAAAAATCAACCCCTATCAAAGTATTCATTTCACTACAATTATCTGACAAAACCCAGGAAAAGGGAAGTTTAAGATCCCAAAATGGTTTGAGGTGACAATATGAAGATTTACTAGTTTCTGTACTGTCCTTGTGCACTACTTTAATTCCAAAATCTTTGAGAACATGCCTATAACTGTGTAGAAAATGATCGCAGACAGCTACTAGCATGGGTCCTTAGAAACAGAGCTATTGAGCACTGAGAGATCAAGAAAACCAAGATGCAAAACTCTTGCTGCTTAAAAGATCCAGGCTTAAGACAGATCTTCGCTAGTTTTTCTTGTTTTTGTTTTTATTTTGGTGAATGTGATTAATAAATGGTCAGCTCTTTAATTTGGTATTTTTTTATATTAGATATCAAAAGTCAACTTTTTTTCATTTTAGTTTATTAATAATTATTGTTACCCACCCATGTGTCACAATTCTTCCATCCTGGACTGTACAGCACACCTCACTTCTCTATAGTATACTGAAACATTTTTCTCACTAAGGGTATCTCTGCAGCAAGCTGACCATTTTTACTCAAAAATTTAACTATCATGGATCCAAGGAAAAATGGAACCGAATGACATACAATAGCATGTGCACATGGGCATGCTGCCATGCACACAATACTTTTGACATGCCTTCACAGGGACTGAAACTTACATTCATGAAGCTTAGGAGCTATAGGACAAAAAGGCATACCAGCAAATGCATGTTTGACTACAGACAAACAGGTAATCATGCATTTGCATGTATGTAAAGTTATTGAACAGATATGGATGCACGCATGCACAGGGGTATCTAGTATCTACACACAGGCCAGGAATGGAAAATTGATGACTTCCCTGGCTACAGGAAAGGATACATCCACAAACCCAGGCATAATCACCAAAATCAGAAGTACATGCAATTCAGTATGAACTAGATGTTCATTTGGAAACACAAATTCCAATCTGTAACCAAGGACAAAAACTATAACATGTGCAAGAAGGCAGAATAAAGGTTTAGTTCCTACCTTTACAGCCTCGTCGGCAGACTTACACGCAACAATTGTTGCATCTATATCGCCAGTATGCCCTACCATGTCACCATTAGGCAGATTCACACGAACCTGTAAAGTCATAATGAAAGTCGTCACTTGTTTAGTGCAATACTTAAAACAGAATTTTAAAAGTGCCTCCAGTCAATAGCAATACATCACCTGATCAAAACGGCCACTCAATATGGCATCTCTTGTTTTTTCAGCAATTTCCAAGGCCTTCATTTTTGGCTTGACATTGAATGTGATTCCTGAATCACTTGGGATTTCCACATATTCCTCTAGTTCCTCGCTAAAATATCCAGACCGGTTGCCGTTCCAGAAAAATGTAACATGACCAAATTTTACAGTTTCACTGTCAAATTACAACCATTTTAGAACTTTTCAATCTTATATAACCTGAAGTTAACCCAATCACAATACCAATAATCATATACAAAAATAATAACTTCTCAATACTACATTTTTCAAAACTACATAAGAACACTTGTTGCATCTGATAAATCTTGGATACCAATCTGGCACTAATGGAGTCAATAATCAGGCCAAAAATTAATTCCATACACATATTGATATAAGCCCATCTCTTGTTCTTGTGGGGACAAGTAAAAGTCTTCAAGAGAAGGCATATACCTTAGCAGAAGAAGGTATGGAAGTATGTTATCTCATTGAATTCTTTTATGTGAAACATGGTTGGTGACAGCCCACAGGTTTATAAAGCAGCTTCTAAATACTCCAATAAAGAATAAACTAACACAAATGACGGACATCCAGACCTTAAAAAAATATTATTGGGCAATAATTATAAATAATACAATAAAACCCCAGCATGCATGGAGTCCTAGATTATAAGTTGGCTGAACTTGAAAGGTTTCATATGCAGCATTGATTCATTAAAGAACAGTAATACAGAAACATTTTAAAGGACACAATTGGCATTCAAGTTCATACACATACTCATGAAGTGAACATCTAACTAGAATTTCAAGTATTCATGGATAAGAACGAGCATCTTTTCTAATGGTTGCTTGATGGATCCATGTAAGAGTAGTCTTCTCTTAAAATTTATGTCAGTAGATCAATGGGTTCTACAATTATAACATATTTAGACCCAACTCAATCCAGTCTAGTGATATAAATAGCATTCAACTACAGGATGGAGAAATACAAAGATAAAAAATTGCATAGCATGGATGAATCTATAAGCTTTTCTAAGATAATAAGTACGCACATCAAAGTTGGATGGATCAGCTACAACATTAGTATACACAGAAACCCCACTAAAAATGTAACCCATATACCCTGGCAAGAAATCAGTGTGGCATTCCTGGCATTCGAGAGCAATATGGATTTTCCTTCAGCAGCACAAAAGGGCAGAAATGAGTGTGAAACATACGATTCCCCCATTTGATATCACAATAATTAATAAGTATATATGCCAGATGAGAAGAAAGCATTAAAGTTCTCTGCTCACCACTATCTTTGAGAAAGAAAGAGGTGCTTCGCTTCTCCAAGTAATAGAATCTAAAACCTGACAGCCCCCGAGAAGTAAGAGTTCCTAACAGGTGTGTTAGTTACACTGGACAAATTTCAAGGATTCTCTGTAGCTAGTTTTTCTCCTCAATAAGGCAAAACAATTCTAAGAAATTTCCATAGAAAGGAAAACCTTAAACTTTAGGTACCAACCACTGCTGGATATACCAGTTACCACTTTGCGACACAGGAAACCGCTAACCTTATGGAATAAACCAGAAACCTTTGGCATTAAACCACACTAACAGATCTGGGAATTTGGATTTCATGTATCAACTCCTAATACAAATTAAACATACAATGATGGATGTGATAGGTGACAAAACTTGGGGACCTGGATTTGCACATGCTTAGCAAAGTTGTGATCAAGTAATTTGCTGATTGAAATGCCTTGGTACTTAATTCCAAAAAAATTCAAAGCTACACTTGTACAATTATTTTTCCAGAAAATAAGATCTATAACGGTGAAAGCCTCCAACCTCCAAACTGTATATACAATTCATAAAATTACCTCAAACACATATTACTAATGGTCTAAAGGAGAACTAGGCAGTAAATCTGTCATTCATGAAAAACATGTAACTTGAACAAATAATTCAATTTCTTAAAGTTGTTATGGAGGAATAAAATCTTATGGAATAAACCAGAAACCTTTGGCATTAAACCACACTAACAGATCTGGGAATTTGGATTTCATATATCAACTCCTACTACAAACCAAACATACAATGATAGATGTGAGTGACAAAACTTTGGGACCTGGATTTGCACATGCTTAGCAAAGTTGTGATCAAGTAATTTGCTGATTGAAATGCCTTGGTGCTTAATTCCAAAAAAATACAAAGCTACACTTATACAATTATTTTCCAGAAAAAAAGATCTATCAGTGAAATCCTCCAACCTCCAATCTGTATAAACAATTCATAAAATTACCGCAAACATATATTGCTAATGGTCTAAAGGGGAACTACACAGTAAATCTGTCATCCATGAAAACATGTGACTTGGACAAATAATTCAATTTCTTAAAGTTGTTATGGAGGAATAAAATCTAATCTGGAGAAATAAAATATGAGTTCTAACAAACCTGCATGCAAATGTCCGTATCCCATTATGGACGAGATATTCTCCTGATGTTCTATCAATATCTGGTGGGTTAACAAGATAATGAGATGGAAGCTTCAACTCTCCATCATACTGAAGCATTCCAGCGTAACGAATTTTAGGATATCGAACTCGATCAAATGCACTAAAATTCTCGTATTCAAATGCTTTAGCAACCATAGTCATGCGATCTGCTCGAAAATTAATGGTCACCACTGCATCTCCATCAAGAATAGGTCCAACTGCCTTCTCATTTTCATCAACAATGACAAAAGGAGGCAAGTACTGATCATTAACTTTATGATCCTCCCTCAGCTTTTTGACTGCTTCCAAAGCACTTTTAAATTTATGAGGTGCTTTTCCCAAAACCTGTGCATCCCAGCCTCGTTTGACCACACCCCAATCATTCTGCCAAAAATGTAATCAAATTTCAAATTTCCACCTATCACAATAAATCCAAGCTCAACATGTCCATGCAACACAATAAAAGAAACAGGAAAACAAATTTCAATATGAAAGAAAAATACTGTATATCACTAAAAACAATGTCAAAGCTAGAAATTGATCAAAGGGAATCAAATAGCTTTCGAATTAATCCTATAGAAACTCCACTTGTGTGCTAAAAGTAAAATGATAATAATGGTTACAAGTCAGAACTGAAAAGAAAGGAGCAGCATGTGCTACCTCATAGCGATCCATTGTCACATACATGCGGCCTCCGCCGGAGGCAATTAGTGCATCAACACCCTGTTTACGTAACTCAGCAAGATCATTCTCTAGTGTCTCTACGAAACCAAAACTTGACCCATCAAGACAATCACGACCATCAGTGAGGATATGCACTCGGATCCTTTTTGCACCATTTTGTGCAGCACCTTTCAAAAGCAACTGCAAGAGTAATTAATCAATAACAAAAACTAGAAAAAGGAGATAAAAATGTTTGAAGGCATCCATGTCTTGCATGAACTTACGAGATGAGCTAATGTCCTATCTACAAGAATTCAAGAGAAACACAACTCATAATAATGTATTTATGGATATAGAATACCTGCAACTGATCTAATCGCGAATGAACACCACCATCACTCAAAAGGCCAATGAGATGAAGTGTGCCATTTTCAAAGCACTCCTTAATGTATTTAAACCCTTCTCCCTCGTAGATTTTGCCAGAGGCAAGAGCATAATCCACTAATTTTGCTCTGCACCCAAAGTCAAAATCAAAGTTAATATGTTTCCCATTCTAAAAAATGTAGCACAAATAAGTAGTAGAAATATCCTTTCAGTTACCTCTTATACAATTATAAAGTACATCTTATACAAATATCATATGATATCACCCCAATTTGTAAGGTGATGAATAAATTAACTATTACACAACCATGATTTCAACAAAATGTTAGCATTAAATGGAAATCGAATATCATGCTTCAACAACTTACTGCCCTGCCATAAATGAGATTGGAATTCCATTTATATAACAAGTTTCGTAGATTATATCTAACCATTTTTGCATGAGAAGTTTAACTCAGTATGGAAATGTATCTAAAGTTCTATTGTAAGGACGCCTCTCTCTCTCTCTCTTCCAAGTGCAGTTCTACCCTGTTCTTGAGAACTGTTCCTTTTATGAGCATACAATGTAAATGAAGAGAGATCTATTATATCTTACCTTTCATTTCTGTCTATCAGTACATGCATACATGTCTAAAGATCGACCACCTCTTGTTATTGTGGATAATGCTCCATAACACAACATTTTTTAAGACATAAAAAGTTTACCTCTCATCTGGATAAAACATTGAACCCTCCCACAAGCTAATACATGTAGTTGGGATCTATTCATGTAAGGAGCTCGGGGACCATGGTCTAATGTTGTATAAACTTGTCATATGTTGTCAAGTCCTTAGGTGATGGTTTATACTCTGTCAATTAATCATTACACATTCAAGGAAGCAAACCCATGCATAGGCATTGGGCAGACAATAGTTACTAGGCGAATTTCCAATCTTAATGTAGTTTTGAGTCATTGGACATGTGCTCTATTCCCTTCCATTTTGGGTTTCTATCCATTGATCCCTGTTACACTGTTGCAATGGAGACCTAAAGGATCCCACATCAACATGGAGGTTAACTAAAGAACCCAGCTCTTCTTTTCTCTTTGCACTAGTTTGACCATGATTGACCACAACAATAGTAAGATAATCCAAAAATTATAGTAACATTCATACAATAAAAACACTAAAAATAGCTTATTTTTGGACTGCAATATTTCAAGACTCCAAGCTCTTATTTGAATGTTTTTGAACTTGTGCAATTTCTCACATCGGTTCTAAAACATTCAAATAAGAGCTAAACCAAATCCAAGAAATCATCCAAATTCGGTGTCAATTACTCCAGATGCATAAACTCAAAAAGCTAAACCCTGTTGAAGAGAGAAGATCTAGTAGTGGATAAGAAGTAGAAATCCTCAAGAAAACTAGATCATATGCAGTTTGAACCTAATGTTATGAGATCTATCAAGGGTAAAAGATGGAAACCCTTGAGGTGACTAGATAATGAGGCCAATCTTGAATCTATGGGTGGAGATTAAAACCTAAAAATGAATCTAACAGTAACTTGATTCTCAGTGCACTATGGAGCCAAAAGAAGAACCAACATCAAGATTTGAAGAGGCCAGACCATTGGTGTGAGATCTAATAAATGTAAGAGAGGGAAACCTTTGAGGAAACTAGATTAAAGTCCACGATAGCTAGGTTCTTATACCAATTGATATGCACACAACAGCAATGCTAATACTCACACACAAGAAGACATGAGAACAAGTATGCACACAACAGCAATGCTAATACTCACACACAAGAAGACATGAGAACAAGTATGCACGTATGAGAAAAGAGATTGGTGAAATGTACATCTATACACTCATTTGTGTGGCTATATAGTTACATTGTAGCAAATATATCCGATTTCTCCCGAGTTTTTCTTGTTGCCGATTTGTCTGATATTTTCATAAATCTTCAGGTCTATGTTTATTTTTGCCGATATTTCCCAATAATTTCCTATATGTTCCCCAATATTTCCGATAAAATTCTTTCCAGGACCTCGGCGCTATATTCCTCGACACGATATTTGCAACATTGGTATATATAATAGTATGAAATTGGGGAGAGTGATCATGTTTGACAACTTCTCATGTTTGACAACTTCTCCTATAAAATACAATAAAAGGAAGCTTCTAGCAGAAGGGAGATTATAAGAGAAGAAAGATGTACAAGAAAGTTTCTAGGAAAGTAAATAGAGAGATATGTGCAATACATAAGAAAATATAATAAAACATAATAGTACATGGCATTATGTTTCTTCACTTGGCCACTCCAACATGTAGAACAAGCTCCAATCAAGCATCCATTTAGCAACCGTACAAGCAAAATAGAAAAAAACAACTCAGTCTATCGATGCAATTCCAACTTCCAATTATCAACCAAGTGTTGCAAAGTTCAAACCCCAAACTGCAAGCATCGATCATGACCACTGACCAAACCCATCAACTATTGCAAACATACACTATTCAATTTTCGCAAGCATTTCCTCGCAATATCCAAGTACTGTCTTGTGACAAATAACCTCTATACACCATAAGTTGGCATATATATCCATGTCCCAAATAGCAGCTTCTCCTTAAAAGAGAGACATAACAGTTAACAAGTAACCAATATGCCCCATACGAGCTTCACATGACAAACAAAATAACCATTGTTTCCATATATAACACACAGTCTATGACTCCTATTTCCCATATATAACAGCTACATATAAGCTTCATATGACGCATACTAGAATATAAAGTTTATAAACATCATTTCCTCATATATGGATACAAAAGTATGGAAGCCAATATGTAGCAACTAGCACATCATCTATATCTGGCAGAAAAATCAATGTCAAATCATGTCACGATGATGCAAACTACTAAAATATTGCAAAAAATTACTTGATACACACAATCTATGACTCCTATTTTCCAAGTATAAGACCAAAAGTTACATAAAGCGCCCTTTTTTGTTGGGTATATTTAGACATCAATATTCTTTAGCTATTATCGAATTGTTTGACCATGTTTTCAAACAAGTTCATCTTTGCTCCAGCGAACTTTTTATTTTTTAACAAGTTCATCCAGCATTCAAAGGGATTCATAGCCTCTAGAACTGAAAAACGAACTAAAAGAAAGGAGAAATCATACACCTTCCATAAATCTAGACCTGTATTGCATTAGATCTAGTCAAAAGTGTTGTTGAAAATGTAACTTTAGAAGATATTCTATTGTATATTATTATTATATTTTATTGTACCTCCGCCAGAGATGCTTCTCCTCCCTTCAGGGATGTCATTATTGTATTTGGTCATCGAGCTAAAACCTTTGTTGTAAGTCAAGGCAATAGTCCCCAAAAGAAATATTGTAAAATGTATTTTGAGTTCCCCAAGAGAAAAGTCAACCCAGTTAGGTTTTTAGGTCAGTCACTTGTAAAGCATAAATAGGGAGGTGCCCTCCCTCATTTAGACACACTCACTCAAGCAAGTTCGCTTAAGAGAGAGAAGGGAAAGTGTGCCAATTTGAGGAGAAGAAGTTGTCGAAGATATCTTATCTTTGGGTTTCCTATCTTGGTTTGACATTGCGGGATTTTCTCCTTTATGGTTTCCCCGAGGAAAAATCTATGTCCTTGTGTATTGTTGTGCTTGTCTATCTTTCAATTTAAAGATATAATCTAATTTGAATTAAAGTGCAAACTCTAACATGGTGTCAGAGCCACTCTAAAAGAAGGCATTATGCAGCTACAGAAACTAGGGCTTCCAAGTTCTAGTAATTTTCTCCACGAGTTTTCCAGAAAAGAGGGCTAGGCTAACTCGCCTCAAGGAGGCGCATCTTTTGGTGGAGAAAGATTCCAGTTTGGTGAATTTTCAATTTTGACCTAATCGTTATTGCCAGAGGAAACTAGGCCATCAAGTTTTTGGAGTTTCTCTCCATAGAATTTGGTAAAGGACCTCACTAAACAACTTGCCTGAAGGAGGCACATCTTTCTATCCAGACAGAATTTCAAGGTTCCAAGTTTGGAAAATTAGGGTTTTATGGAACCCTAGGTCAACCAGATCCAGGATCAACTTGGGCATCTCAAAACGGTAAGATCTATTTCACTGTTATTTCCATTTGAGGTTCTCATATCAAGATGATGAGTCACGTCAAGGCTGAGGATAAGCTTGAAGGAGCAAATAACTTCCAAGCATGGAAGTACAAAATCACTCTTATCCTAGAAGAGAATGATCTGGACAAATATATTAATGAGGAGGTTCCAGAACCAAAGGGAGAAGAGGCAAAGGCTAACCACAAGATGAACATGATAAGAGCTAAAAGAATTATTATAGATTCTATCAAGGACAACCTCATCCGTCAAGTATCATCTTTGAAGGCTCCTAGGAAGATGTTTGATGCTTTGACCAAGCTGTTTGAAGGAAAGAACATCAACCAAAAAATGACCCTGAGGAATCAACTCAAGAATGTGAAGATCTAACATTCAGAAACCATTCAATCCTACTTCACAAGGCTTTCTTGGATCAAGGAACAATTAGAGGCCATTGAAGAAAATATTGAAGAAGGTGAGATTGTGATGACTACCTTGAATGGACTTCCAAGGTCATGGGACTAATTTATTCAAGGGATATGTGCCAAAAAGAAACTAATCAAGTTCAGCAGACTATGGGAGAAATACACTCAAGAAGAAGCTCGATTAGTATCAAGAGAAGAAAAGCTGGGAACAAGTGATGATCAAGCTCTAACAGCTTAGGCAAATAAGAATGAAGGAAAGAGGGAGAATCACTCTCACATAAGACCCAATAAATTCCAAAAGAATCATAGACAGAAAAAGGACTACACAAATCTTAGGTGTTTCACATGTGATGAGAAAGGCCACTTCTCAAGAGATTGTCCCAAAAACAAAGGATCCCCCAAAAAAACAAAAAGAAGAGGCATCATACACATACTGCAGAAGATGATGAACTAGACAAAAAGAAAACAAGGGAAGATTTATGAAGTGATGAAGAATATATTCTAATATAAGTTCTTACAGGTACAATTTGTTGTTTTTCTTAGCAACATCGAGAGTCATTCTCTTAGGAGAATGGGGACATCTAGTCCAGGACCATGATGTGGACTCAACCTAGTGTTAAGTGATCATTTTGTTGAATGATGATATCTAGTCCTTGACTATGATATGGACCCAACTTTGCCCTAGGGGGATTCAACCCTGTGTTGAGTGACCATTTTGTTGAATGGTAGACATCTGGTCCAGGACCACGATGAGGACTAGTCTAGTACTAGTAGACTCAGCTTAGTTCTGAGTAGCCATTCTCTTGGAGAATGGAGGCGCTTAGTCTGTTACCAAGTATTTGACCTAGGGTCAAATTATGCAACCCATGGTTGAGGCACCTGGCCTGTTACCAGGAAGCCACTATAAGCCCTAGACTAGGTCTAGGCATGTGTGACACTCTGACCCTTGATTAATGGGCTTTGTGTTCTTCTCCAAGGCTTAGCTACCCTTGGTTAAGATACCCTAATACCTGATGTTGGTGTCACACAGAGTGTGAGATAAAAGCATTAGTAACTCTCTTGGTTTATGATGATGTACTTTGAATAAAAAATAAATGACCACAGGGGCACTTGAAGAAGGCTAAAAGCAACAGTCAAAAATACATAAAGACTTTTGGACCACAGGAAAAAGACCGCAGGTAAAAGTCAAAAATACATAAGGACTTTTGGACTGCAGGTAAAAGTCAAAAATACATAAAGACTTTTGGACCATAGGTAAATGTCAAAAATACATAAGGACTTTTGGACAACAAGAAAAGGACCACGGGTAAAAATACATAAGGACTTTGGTAAAAGTCAAAATACATAAAGGACCTTTTGACTACAAAAAAGCTAAAGGTAAAAGTGAAAATTAGAAAAGAATAAAATAATATTATTTTGTTCTTTCTAGTTTTGGTCCACTTACAAGCAACTCAAGGATATAAAAGAAGATCAAGCCATTTCATTATGACACACACACTTGCTCTCACAGGTACAATTGCTCAAGTTTGAAGAAGTTTTTTTTATTGTGTCCTAGCATGGATGACTCTAGCTAGGGCATCATCATCCATTGAAGACAAACCCTAAGCTAGGGTTTCTTTATCCTTTTACTGTTTTAATGGTTTCTACTCAAACCCTTCATCAGATTCGGGCAACCTCCATTAGATCCAGGCATCCACCATCAGATCTGGGCAGCCATCTCTAGATCCGGGCAGGTCTACTCAAGCAACTTCCTCTTCTTCACGGGCTGCCCGCATTTCTCTATGGGCTGCCCACATTTCTCCATGGGCAGCCTACTAATTTGTGCAGGAGAGATAAAATTAGGGCAGCTGGCCCTAATTCGTGAAAAAGCCAATTTGGCATTTTTTATGTATTTGGAAAATTAATCTTCTGATTTTGTGGTTTAACCCTGTTGGGGTTTGTGGAACTTTTTAAAGAATTTAGTCATCTCATTTACAAAATGAGTTACTAATGCTTTTTGGGGGTTTTGTCCTTTAAAGGTTTCCCCAGTGAAAAACTCTTGTGTCCATTGTGTTGATGTGATGAATGGTGTCTTACTGCACTTGTCATTTCTTTAAAGATGGTCTACAAAAATTTGATGTATTCCTGCTAATGCTAAAATTCAACATGGTATCAGAGCTTAGTATGTGAAAACACAGTAAAGGGACACTCTTGTTGTTTTCCTAGACATTGGATAAGATTTGCAGACTTAACATTTGACTAAGTTGCAGAGATAGTCGTCAATGTTTTCAGACCGAAAGAGAAGCTCTATGGTTCAACGAATTACAACTCCTGGAAGGCCAGGTTAACAGCCATTCTAGAAGAGAATGACTTGGATGACATTGTTTTTAATGTCATTAAAGAGCCAACATCTTAGCAAGCTTGCTTACAAGAGGAAGCAAGGTAAGGCTAAACGGATCATCTATGATTCTGTCAAAGAGATGGTGATGCCCAACATCACAGCTTTGAAGACAGTTAAAGAATTCTTTGATGCTTTGGCCAACCTATATGAAGAGAAGGATCCCAGTCAGAAAAGAGTCTTGAAGAAGAGGCTACAAACTTTGACGCTGAACAAGGATGAAAGTGTCGGTTCTTTCTTCACAAAGATTGCACAGGTAAGAGATCAACTCATTGCTATTGGTATTATTGTCGATGATGATGACCTTGTGCAAACTGTGGTTGATGGTCTCCCAATCTCTTGGGAAACCTTCATGGCATCAGCCAACCTTTGAAAGGCTTTGGCATGATTGCATTGAAGAAGAGGGAAGGACCTCAGGCAAGGTAATCAAGGAAGGCAACCTTGCACTTGCAACAAAGACAAAGAAGTTCAAGAAGTCTTTCTCTCAGCAAAAGAAGGGAAAGAAACCTCAGGGTAAGTTTTCTGACATGTCAAAAGTGGAATGTTATATTTGCCATAAGTTTGAACATTTTGCCAAAGATTGCAGGCAAGCTGTAAAGAAACCTAAAGCGAAGGTTTCAAGCATCTGTTGCAAAAGAAAAATAAGAAGAAGAAGAAGAAGAACCAAAGAAAGAAAAAAACTAAGGCTAACAAAATTGAAGTACCTAAAAGAGAGTACTATTTGATTTCTACTCTCACTGGTTCTTTCACAGCTTGTGCCACCGGGTTGGTGGATAGTGGTGCTTCCAAGCACATGATAGGTAACCATGGAGCCCTCACCAGTTACAGAAAGAAGAAGTTCACCACTCAAGTGGAACTTGGAGATGACTCCACTTACAAGATTGAAGGAGTTGGCTCAACTTCATTTCAACTTGACTCAGGTACGGTTCTTCATATTGATGATGTTTTTTATGTTCCTGGTTTAAAAAAGAATCTCTTATCTGTTGCTAGATTAGAGGACAAGGGCTACAAAGTCCTCTTTATGGACAAGAAGGTCCTCCTATGGGAAAAAAACGAAGACCTAAGCTCAGCTGTGCAGATTAAGGTTCGAGAGGGAGAGCTTTACAAGGCCTCCAAAGATTCCACTCATGCTTTGGTACATCACACAGTTGATCCATGTGAACCTTGGCATAGAAGGTTTGGACACCTTCACTACACAGCTCTCCCAGGATTGCAAAAGATGGTTACAAGTATGCCAGAAGTCTCTCCAAAACATGAAGGAGTCTGCAAAGGATGTGCTCTAGGTAAGAACACTAAGAAATCCTTTCCCATAAGCAAGAATAGATCTATAGGCATTTTAAATTTGATTCACTCTAACATTTGTGGGCCTATGTCTTCACCCTCCTTGAGTGGGTGTTTATATTATGTGTTGTTCATTGATGATCACTCTCGAAAGTCATGGATTTACTTCCTCAAGGCCAAGAGGTTAAAACTTTGACAGCTTCAAAGAGTTTAAGACACTGATTGAAAATCAGACTGGTAGACACATTTGAATCTTGAGATCAGATAACGAAGGTGAGTATGAATCTAATGAGTTTGATGATTTTTGTCGAGAAGCAGGAATCAAGAAAGAGTTGACGGTACCTTACAACCCCCAGCAAAATGGGGTTGCAGGAAGGAAGAATAGAACAATCTGTGAAGCTACTAAAGCCATGATCGTTGATCTAGATCTTTCTCTATCTTTGTGGGAAGAAGCTACAAGTACCGCTATGTATATTCAAAACAGAAGCCGTCATGCTATCTTGGGGGAGAAGACTCCAAAATAAGTCTTCACCAAGAAGAAACCTGCAATTGACCACATGAGGATTTTTGGCACTCCCGTATATGTTCATGAGCCTAAAGAAAAGAGGACCAAGTTAGAGCCCTCTGGTAAGAAAGGTATATTTGTCGGGTACAGTGATTGCTCGAAAGCTTATCGAGTATATATACCTGGACAAAGGTACATTGAGGTCAGCAAGGATGTGATCTTCCATAAGGAAGCTATGTTTCGCAAAACACTAGAGCTTTCAACGAAAGATAAAGTTTCTCCACTTGAATTTCCATATTCAAAAATTCAGAGGGAGGAAGAGGAATTTGAGGATCAAATTCCAGATGCACCTGATGACACTGAAAGTCCACCAAAAGAACTACTTGAAGTTCCTACCTCCAAAAGGAGACCTACTTGGTACCGCGAGACGATGCAAGAAGGCAAGAAGCATAAAGCTCCTCTGGGGACTTTCAAAGAAAGCATAAGACCACAAAAGTACTCAGGTCTTATGTGCCATCTTATCAGTGCAAAACCTTCATCATACGAAGAAGCAACAGGTAAACAGGTATGGGTTGATGCCATGATTGAAGAGTACAAGTCAACCATAAAGAACGATGTTTGGGAAGTTGTTCCTAAACCAACACAAAAGTTAGTAGTGACTTCCAGATGGCTTTATAACATCAAGCATGCTGTTGATGGCAGTATAGAGAAGTATAAAGCTAGATTCATAGCTCGTGGCTTCACTTAGAAAGAAGGCATCGACTATGATGAGACATTTGCTCCTGTTGCCAGGTACACTACCATCAGAACCATCATTTCACTTGCTGCAGTATTCGGATGGAAGTTACATCAGATGGATGTAAAGGCAGCTTTCCTCAATGGTAAGATTGAGGAGGAAGTTTATATTGAACAACCTTAAGGCTTTGTGACTCATGGGAAGAAGAACCATGTATGTAAACTGAAGAAAGCCTTGTATGGACTAAAACAGTCTCCAAGAGTCTGGTATGCCAGGATGGATGTATTTCTCCATAGCTTGGGGTTTTCCAAAAGTACAGTTGATTCTAACTTGTACTTTAAGGTTGTTCATAATCATGTCTTAATACTTGTTCTATATGTAGATGACTTGTTTCTTACAGGTGATGAACAATTGATAAAACAGTGTAAGAGGGATCAAAATTAGAGTTTCTTTATCTTTTTATTGTTTTAAGGGTTTCTACTCAAACCCTTCATTAGATCCACCATTAGATCCGGGCAGCCACCATTAGAGCCAGGCAGATCTACTCGGGCAGCTTCCTCTTCTTCACAAGCTGCCTGCATTTCTCCTTTGGCAATCATACAGTTCTGGGCAGCCTGCTAATTTGGGCAAGAGAGAGAAAATTAGGGCAGCTGGCCCTAATTCGTGAAAAAACCAATTTGGCAGTTTTTATGTATTTGGAAAATTAATCTTTTGATTTTGTGGTGTAACCCTATTGGGGTTTATGGAACTTTCTGAAGAATTTTAGTCATCTGATTTGCGAGATGAGTTAATAATGCCTTTTGGGATTTTTGTCCTTTAAAGGTTTCCCCAATGAAAAGCTCTTGTGTCCATTGTGTTGATGTGATGAATATTGTTTTAATGCACTTGTCATTTGTTTAAAGATAGTCTACAAAAATTTTAAGTATTCATGCTAATGCTAAAATTAAACACCATTACCCGTGGAAGCAATGATTGGCCAGTGGACAGTGGAGCTTCCAAACATATGACAGGATACAAAGAATCCTTCATCAACCTATTAGAACATGAGTCACCTCACAAGGTGAAACTTGGAGATGATTATCAATATCTCATAAAAGAGAGTGGAGAAGCCTCTTACAAGTTGGACTCTGGCAAGTCAATGAAGATGCAAGATGTTCTCTATGTACCAGGTTTGAAGAAAAGCCTCCTCCCCATCTCATCCTTAGATGCTAGAGGATTTTGTGTTGCGTTCGTTGATGGCCAAGCACTCATGTGGCCAAGAGGCAAAACAATAAATGATGCAACAATAATTGGAGAGCCAAAGAGAGGTTTGTACAAGTCAAAAGGACAACCTAAACAAGCCTTGGTCCATGACTCTATAGAACCAAATGAACTATGGCATCAAAGGTTTGCACACGAACTATGGCATCAAAGGTTTGCACACGTACACTATAGGGCTCTACCAATTGCAAGCAAAGCAGTCTTAGGACTTCTCGAATTCCAAACAAAACATGAAGGCACTTGCAAAGGATGTGCACAAGGGAAGAATGTAAAGAAACCATTTCCAAGCAATCAGAGCAAGGCGAAAGAAATTTTAGAAATAATTCACTCAGATGTATGTGGGCCCATGTCATTCAATTCACTAAGAGGGTATGCATACTATGTTTCTTTCATAGATGACTATTCTCGTAATGCTTGGATCTATTTCTTGAAAAGCAAAGATGAAGTTTAATTCAAAGAATTCAAAGCTTTGGTAGAGAATCACACTGAAAAGAAGATCAAGACCTTACGATCAGACAATGGCGACGAATTCACTTCAGATGAGTTCAAAGACCTATGCAAAGAATTTGGGATTAAGAGGGAGATGAGCACTCTCTACAATCCTCGACAAAATGGCATTGCAGAAAGGAAGAACAAAACAATAATGGAAGCAACAAAGGCGATGCTTCGTGACCAAGATCTTCCTTTGCACCTATGGGCAGAAGCAGCAAGAACAACCGTGTATGTACAAACCAAAACAACTCATTGTGTCTTGAACAACAAGACTTCAAAAGAAGTTTTCTCAAGAAAGAAACCAAAAGGCAGCCACCTTCAAATATTTAGTTTCCCTGTGTACATACATGTCCCCAAGGAGAAGAGGACAAAGCTAGACCCCTTAGGAAAGAAGGCCATATTTGTGGGATACAATGATGAATCAAAGGAATACTGAATATACTTCCCACGATTCAAGAAGATTGAGACCAGCAAGGACGTTGCCTTCAATGAAGTCTCGTCCTACAAGTCAAAACAACTCCACATTAAAGATGTGGAAGAGCCCGAGGTTTCTAGAGCCAGAGATATAGTCATGAAAATTTGACTCAAGAAAACCGTGAAGATCATGACTTGACAAAGCTGCAAGAACCTGTATATCCACCTCATGAGAAGAATTCATACAAGAGAAGACCAACATGGGCACGTGAAGGTATTCAAGATGCAGAGAGGTATGGCATTCCAAATGGGACACTTAGAGAAAGCAAAAGACCAAGACCATACTCCAGCTACATAACCCTACTATGCAACATCATTAATAATGAACCTTCCAACTATGAGAAAGCTGCTGAAAAGGAGTGGAAGGAGGCTATGATCTTAGAGTATCAGTCAATTATGAAGAATGATGTCTGGAAAATAGTTCCAAGACCAAAAGGGAAGTCCATAGTGTCTTCCAAAAGGATCTACAAGATCAAGCATGTTGCAGATGGTAGCATCGAAAAATAAAAGGCAAGGTTTGTGGCATGTGGCTTCTCCCAGAAAGAAGGCATCAATTATGAGGAGAGATTTGCACCAGTTACAAGATACACTTCCATCATATCAATACTAGCCTTAGCTACAATAATGAAATGGAAGATACACCAGATGGACTTCAAGACCGCTTTCCTGAATGGTGTAGTTGAAGAGGAAGTGTATGTGGAGCAACCACTAGGATTCGAGACGCATGAAAAACAAACTCATGTGTGCAAGTTAAAGAAGGCATTGTACGATTTAGAGCAAGTACCTAAGATGTGGTATGGCTGGATAGATAGCTTTTTGATGTGCTTAGGCTTCACCAAGAGTAAAGCAGATTCCAACCTATACTTCAAGGTTGAGGGTGTAAGACCAGTCATACGCCTATTGTATGTAGATGACCTATTCTTGATGAGAGAGGACGAGCTCATTGCAGACACAAAAAGAAGGCTTGTCGCAGAGTTCGAGATGAAGGACCTGGGGATGATGCGCTACTTCTTAGCGCTGGAAGTATGCAGTAGAGATTCTGAAAAGGTTTGGAGTGATGGACTACAAGGCTATTGCCACACCCATGGCATCAAACTTGAAGTTGTTGAGTGATTGCTTCTTCTAAGGCAGTTGATGCCATGATGTATAGGCAGATGATTGGTTTGCTGATATACTTGACGAACACAAGGCCAAACATATGTTTTGCTGTGAACACATTGAGCCACTTTCTGACAGATCTGAGACGTGTTCACCTGGTTTCTGCAAAGCACATATTGAGGTACCTAAAGGGTACAATTGAGTATGGGCTCAGATATGCGATAGATCAAAAGATTAACCTAGATGGTTATGTAGATTCAGATTGGGCAGGCAGTGCCACAAACAAAAAGAGCACTTCAGGATGTTGCTTCAGTTTAGGATCCGAAGTGATCTCTTGGTTTAGCAGGAAGCAATCAAGTGTGGCACTGAGTACAGCCGAAGCAGAGTACATTGGATTCGGAAGCTACTGTCAAGTTCGGCTAGTTGTGAGGCACAATATGGATTCGGAAGCTACTGTCAAATTTTTTTGATCTCGAGTTAGAGGCAACTTGTATCTTCTGTGACGACCAAAGTTGTGTGAAGTTGTCCATGAACTTGATGTTCCATGACAGGTCGAAGCACATTGAAATCAAGTATCACTATATCCAAGATATGGTGCAGAGAAAAGCAGTGAAGCTCCAGTATGTGGTGACTGATGAATAGACAGCCGATGTTTTGACCAAGCCTCTAGCGAGAGTGAAGTTTGAGTACTTCAAAGAGAAGCTTGGAGTTGTGCAAATCAGTGTCCATCGCGAGAAGAAAGCCCTAGATGGTGCTAGGCCTACATTAAGTATGAAACAGGATTGGCCCTACAGAGATCTGCATTCAGTATGAAACAAGACTGACCCTGCGAAGACATCCAAAATGAAACAGGACTGGCTCTGTGAAGTCCTAGATAGTGCCAGGCCTGCATTCAGTATGAAACAGGATTGACCCTGTAGAGATCTGCATTCAATATGAAACAAGACTAACCCTGCAAAGACATCCAGTATGAAACAAGACTAGCTCTGCGAAGTCCTAGATAGTGCTAGGCCTACATTCAATATGAAACAGGATTGACTTTGCAGAGATCCACATTCAGTATGAAACATGATTGACCCCGCGAAGGCATCCAATATGAAACAGGATTGGCACTGCAAAGATCCACATTCAGTATGAAACAAGACTAACCCAAACATTGGATCTTTAAACTGAAAGATAGACAAGCACAACAATACACAAGGACACAAAGATTTTTCCTTGGGGATTTTTTGCAGGGTTTTCTCCTTTATGGTTTCCCCAAGGAAAAATCTATGTCCTTGTGTATTGTTGTGCTTGTCTACCTTTCAGTTTAAAGATCTAATCTAATTTGAATTATTTTACCTCAGGCATCTCAAAAAGCATAATCGTGATTATTTTACCCCAGGCATCTCAAAAAGCTGGCCTATACCCCCTCCTTATGCACCCTTCAGGCTTCCAGCCCCAAGCATCGAAAGTCCCTCCACATACCTGCCCCCTTGGACTTCCGGAAAGTCTGAAAAGAACCACTGCCTTAGCATTGCTGAGTGAGTTGGTCCCCGGCCCATAAGGTGTTACAGACCCCCCATTTCCCAAGCTTTGGATGGAGAATGTTTTCAGAAAGTTGAAAAAAAGAAAGAAAAAGAAAAAAAAATCCAGCTGGGTTGGATATCAGAATAACAAAGGAATTGATAAATCCAAGGAAGAGGGTCATGCCCTAGATAACAGTGAAAAAATGAATTTGAGGTTTCTAGTTTGGAGCCTCAAAATAAAGAAAAGAACAATACTGCAGAAGATTGGATCTCCTTCTAATGAAAAAACAGAAAAATCCAGGGATGAGGCTCACACTGTGGATAACACTGCAAAAGTTCCCCTTCTCATATGGAGCCTCAAAATAAAGCACAAAACACTTCAGCAACGGGCTTATCTGTGGTGGAGGCACCTAAATCAAGTCCCCAAAGTTGAGGCAACTGTCAATCATTCAGCACATTTCAGATTTCACGATGTTTCTTCCTTGTAAAAGGGAGCAAAAATATATATTTCAATGAGGGTAACAATTGACTTTATTTTTTCTAGTTCTTTTCTTCCCACCCACAAGTATAGCTGGGGTGGTTTTACATGATCTTAGTTTCATTAAGAAACTACTCTCACTTTATTATACCGGAATAAAAATATTGGCTGGATATACATCATGAAGCTTTAGAAAGCAGCCCAATATTTAAACAAGATGTAAGAAAAGGCAGGTCTCCTTAGTATGGAATCTAGATCAAACATCCATAATTTTGACCGTGTAGTAGCTATGCTACATGACCTATGACTCATGAGGCATCAACTTCACTTTGAGTTGATCATTCTCTTAAACTATAGATGCATACCATAATTTCACACTTGCTCCTTCACAGTTGGAAAATTGCCAGAATAATATACAACCCTGCTTTTCTCTCCAACAAGTCCAAATCAACTGGTCACTTTCAGACACAAATCGTAAAGATTTAAGTTTTACTAGGTTACATTCCATGATCACAAAAAGGGGTTACAAATAAAAAAAGATCTCTAAACAGTAGCTAGAACACAAGAATGTGCCCAGAAAACTTTTCCACTTGCAAGATGCACGCTCATCATTAACAAAATCTGTGCTTTCCCTGTTATTGTCCTAATTGCTTACCCTTGAGCAAATATTCTCCCAGCTCCAAGAGCATTGTGGCCTACTTCACTGTTTCCCATATCATCTTCTGTAGGGAGTCCAACTGCAGGTCCATGTGCTTTAATCAGTGTCCATTTCTCTGGAGCCCCCTGTTACAGAAGAATTAATGAGTATCACATGAAGATAAGTGCTACAAACCAAACTTAATGATATGCAAATCATTGACAAATTATCTAAAAGAATAATTAAAGGTTATACATTGAACTAATGATAGAACAAACCCTTGGTTGCACTGGCTAACAAAAATCTAATCATACATACTATCCTGCGACTAGAAAAACAACTCAGCCACTTTTGTAAGCATTCATAGTAACTCATATTCTGAGACCTATACTGGGAGATCTTAAATATCCTCTAAATTTTACAAAATAATCATAACAAAGGGCATAAGGCAGATGCAAGAAAATCTCATAGTAATTTTGAAGTTTGGGCTAACACTAAAGCCAGACATCTCGATGCCCAAGATTTTCAAGAAAAATATTGATTTTTAGTCACTTCAAGAAGAAAGCATATAGTATTCTCGAAGTCTTATTCCATGAGCAGGTATATCGCAAGCTTTAAAAATCAAATTACAAGTAGCAGCCACCCTATTTATGTTATAAGCATCTTCTACCATCTATTATACTGAGATATCACGATTCACTGTTTATACCAGTATTCAAGATGAACCCATACTATGTAGCAACCACCGCATTTATGTTATAAGCATCTTCTATTCTCTATTATACTGAGATATCACTGTTTATACCAGTATTCAGGATGATCCCATACTACCTTTTTCCATTCTCCAGATCAGAGATGTTTAACTTTATATTAGACTATAACCAGGAGCTGATCACTTGTAGACTGCAGAGTGCAGACATTACACAAATCCAGGCCCAGTTCAACCAATCAAATCATCTTTCGTCCAGCCCATCTCAATAATTTGAGGCACTAAACACCATGCAGCTATCCACCCATGGGTACGGGAGACATTAGGTCAGTGAGACAGTGCACTTCCTCCTATTCTGTTAGGGGGGCAACCCAGCTGCACAGGGTCGCAGAGACATACTCAGAAGTTGTTGCAGAACTCCCACATTACTGTTATGACTTTCTGTACTCTTTAGATCAGAGATGTTTAACTTTATATTAGACTATAACCAGGAGCTGATCACTTGTAGACTGCAGAGTGCAGACATTACACAAATCCAGGCCCAGTTCAACCAATCAAATCATCTTTCGTCCAGCCCATCTCAATAATTTGAGGCACTAAACACCATGCAGCTATCCACCCATGGGTACGGGAGACATTAGGTCAGTGAGACAGTGCACTTCCTCCAATTCTGTTAGGGGGGCAACCCAGCTGCACAGGGTCGCAGAGACATACTCAGAAGTTGTTGCAGAACTCCCACATTACTGTTATGACTTTCTGTACTCTTTAGTCAAACTGACCTATTTTTGGTCACTTGTGGACATTATAAAAATTATCTATCTTATCTAAATAAGGGGGTACAACTATAGAATCTCAAATAAATGCCTCAAACACTGCCTAACAATCCATGTCTGTTCAATGCTAAGATGTTCAGTACTCAGAAAGACAAACAAGAACCAAAGTAATGTCATTGTCAGACAAAACTGACAAAAAATATTGTTCCACAAACTCCAGAATCAGTTGCATCGAATTATATTTTAGTCAGTCATTGACGAGCAACACTGTTTATTAAATTTCCAAAAGCATGCTAAAGCATGACCATAAATCTTAGGGATGTACTATGGATGCCAAGTAGAACTATAGGTTATTGTAATTTTATTCTTTGCACATGCCACAAGAATGCTTGCTTGAACTAGACGGAAAGACCCCCTCAGAAAATAAAAGCGCTCATAATACATCCAATTTCGAGAAGGCAAGGCAAGTATGGAAGCTCTGTGCAATATGTTTTATGAGACTATGCTAACAGTCCATTAAAAAAATTGTCTAGATCAGCACTAAGAAAGCTGGTTTCTAGAAAAATTAAGAGAGTTATTCTGGGGCATGATATGGATCAAAATGAAAAAAGCCTTTCGGTATTTCGCAACCGCCACCGCTACCGTTTTAAATAGAGAGGTAAAGTTTCAAATAAGACCGTTAAACATGGATCATATTATATAGCACCTAAGAACAGGCATTGGTTTAGTGGTGAAGTCAACAGAACGATATGCTGTTCCCCAGGGTTTCATTCTCATTGTGGTCTGCCCTACCCACATGGTATGAGATTCAAAAAGAGATGATGCCAGGTGCAAGCGCCAAGTAATTTTGGCAGAGTAGATACCCCTCGGATCTCTTACCTAGGGCTAAGGTCGCCCTCTCTTTGTAGTCAGATGGTTGATACTCTTCCTCCCCCCTCAAGGCCAAATTAGAAGTCAGGACCTACGGCCTGGGGACTGACCGGCATATTTCTTGAAGCACTTCTAAATAAAAGAAGATTTATGCCATCCCAAAGCACTTCTTATAAAATAAAAAAATTGCTGTCATCCCAGTCTATGTAAACATGCGACCTCAACTACGATCACTGAATCTAACCAAGAGCAGGCATACCAAATGCAAAACGCTGAAGAATACAAGGGCCCATGGAATTGGGTTTTCAAAGCATCGTTTCATAAGGCTTAACATCAGATCCATGAATAAAATTTCTGTAAAAGTATGCGCTCCTGAGGCACATCATCTTTGTAAATCCAACATAAAAAGCCAAACCGATGATCAAGGATAGAGAGGAGATTGATTAAAAAGACAGAAAAGTACCGTTTTGAGAGAATCCATGGTGGGAGTCTCAGCAACATGAATACAGTTGTACTGATCAGGTTTCTCCTCACCCCAACCGTCCAAAATTATCACAGCCAGCTGCTTCCCCTTTGGAAGCTTGGGATGATCGGCCAACTTAAATGAGAAATCGGTGCTGCCCATCTTCTAAAACACAAACACAAAATAAAAATCTAATCAAAATATTTATACATAACTCAAAATCCACCTCGCCTAGCCTAAGTCTAGCAAAACCCACGTGCACATATGTTCCCCCAAAGGGATCCAAAAAACGTTTGAATACGCCAAAGAAACCCAATACCCAGATCAATTTATCAGAGCAAATCAAAACCCAAATCAATATATCAGTGCAAAGCAATACCCAGAAAAATGTATCGGTTCAAATCAGTATCGAAATAAATATATGTGCAATTCATATGATAAAGGAGTCACCACAATATGAAAAAAATAAAAAACGGATTTTGGGCACCTTATCTGTATATCTGGAGCTCAGGAAAACCAGTCTAGTTAAGCAGAGGAAGCAAACGAAATGGATTCAGTGCTTTGATGGTGTGTTGATACTTCTATATTGGGTTATATAGGGAGCTGTGTACAAACAAAAACCCGTTGTTTTTTCTAAGAACCAGTGAGTCTAGGTGTTCCCAGAAGATCCGGGAATATGCTTTCACGGTTTTCAGGGTTAGAAAACCAGGTTGCCAAAATTGTGAGCTCACGTGGTAAAATTGACGAATAGTATTTGGAATAGTAATAATCAATTCTTCCGAACCGCCTATTGACCTTCTAGTATGTAAATTTTGACGTGAAGAACTTAGCTTAAGCCGCCCGCAGACCAAGCTGAGGGTCGGGGCCGCTCCACGTGGAATCCTAGGTGGAAGGATGTTCGACGCATGTGCTAAGACGGTGCGGTGAATAAATTTGGTAACATGTTGACATGTGAATCACCCATTTGGTGGGTGGGAATGGCATTGTTCGACCGTGCTGCCTTTTTTATGGATTTGTGTATCGGAGATAGGAGGGCCAGGTATAGAATAAAATTTATTTATAATACTCTATTTAAGGAGGCTTAAATCATGTACAAATTCAAAAAATTTAAGAGTTTATAGGGTTTTCTTGGATTTAAATTTTTTTATTATTATTATTTATATATTTTTCAAAATTTTGATGATATGAGTGATTTTAAAATTTGGTATAAAAAAATTGGGTAAAGTTACATGATCAAAGTTTTTCTCAATTAGATGGAACATTATTTTATAACAAAAATTTTATTGAATTTGAGGAAGCATTAAGCAGCGAGGTTGAGTTTGTCCATTCATTAACTTACTCAATGATCAGCGAGGTTGAGTTTGTCCATTGATTAACTTACTCCAGTAGGATTTTCTCATCTATAAAAGTGGAGTATTGGTATCTCAATTTCAATGTGAATAGAGTGGCAACAAAGGAAAGATGTCATATAGAAATTTAATGGAAAAAACTCGCAATGACCAGCTGCGTCTCTGAATTGCAACTAGGGTTTCCCTAGCCGTTGCTTCCCTGTTGTTTAGATCCTCAGCTCGTCGGTGCTCTCAGGCTGGATTCGTTGGCATCTACCTCAGCGTTGATGCTTGTCGCGCCGTTACAGCATGGGAACACTGTGTTCTCCTCAGCGTTGAAGCTTGTCGCACCGCCTCAACGTGGGTTGTCGGCTACCATTTTCATCCAGTGGCCTCTCATGTTTTCAGGCTACGGACTCTCAAAACCAGCTCGAGGCCTTTAAGGCCCTAATTCAAGCCGCCATTCCTCAGGCAGCCTCTCAAACTCTCTCCAAGTTCGTGAAAAATATGGATGAGATCCCTTCTCTGGAGCTCTCTCCTACGGATCCATGCCAGAAAGCGCTCATTCTCTCAGAGAAAGCCCTCATTGTCAAGTTCATAGGGTTGTGGCCTAGCCTTAAGGCGGTGGAGCTCTGGATTGCAGAGCATTGGAACCCTATTTTGCAAGGACAGGTCTAGGCTCTTTGCAGCTAGAAGGGGTTATTTTGTTTTTATGTTTCTGAAAAAAGAAGACAAAGATTTAGTCTTTCGATCGGGTCCCTTATTCATGGGTTCAAGAGGGTTGTTCTTAGCCCCTTGGACCCTGGGATTTAACCCAGAAGCAGAGATTATTGTCGCTCTTGTCTAGGTGAGACTACCTAACCTCCCACTTCATCTTTAGGGAAAAAGCACTCTTGTGGACATTGGTAATAAGCTAGGGTGCTACCTATATAGTGTAGACCCAAAAGGGGGGCAGTTCAGATGTGCCCGCATTTTTTATAGAGGTAAATCTAGAAAAAGGGCTTAGGGAGGCTCTAAAGCTCACATTAGGAGATTGGAATCACATCCAAGAACTGGATTATGAGCAGATTCCATTTAAATGCAACTTTTGTCATGTATACGACCACTTTTCCAAAAGCTGCCCCAAGCTTGCAAAATCACAGAAACCAGCAAATCCCCCTGCTCCTAAAGAAGCAGAGTTCCATACGATCACAAATCGACATCATCCTCCCCGATGAAAGGAGCCTCAAGCTTCTCAACATAAGGACTCACCTCAAGATCCGACTCCTCCTCTCACAGATCCCTCGCCACTGGAAAACAAAAACAGCTTTGAAGTTCTAGAGGAAGTCGAAGCACAAGATTATGAAGCAGCGGATGTGCCAGAGCAGGGCGCGTTCCCCCTAGGTCCCCCCCCGCCCTCGGAGACAGTTCCTGTTGCCCCCACCATGAAACAAGCTCCTCCATAACCAGCTTCTTCAGGTTCTAAGAGAGACCTCAAAGAGTTAGATCACGAGACTTCAGCCCAAGCAGGATTGGCATCCTTGGTTCCTTCTTCTGGGTCAGAGGGTATCTCTGATTCTGAAGACTTCTCAACCCCTTCTCCTCCCCTCACCAGAGGGCGAAATACCAACAAAGAACATAGAGAAAAGGAAGCAGCCTCAAATATTTGATCGGGCTCCGAGGAGGTGATTGGACCCTTTTATTAAGGGGCATCTCACCTCCCCATCTAATAAATGTTTTGTTTCTGCATTCTACTGCGCTCACAGTTCGTGAGAGTTTACTCTTGCAAGCAATTGTTTTCTCGGGAAAGCCCTAGAAGTAATTGGGAGATACCCCTCAATGTCTTCATAAGAAGGCTGGCATAACTGTTAGAGGTCATCGGCCTTCTTTTTTCTGAACTCCCCCCCTTTGTAAGCTTGGTTGGGCTAGAACCTTTTTTAATCAAATACAATATTTTATCGGTTTCTGTTAAAAAAAAACAAAGGAGAGATGTATCCTACTAACACAACGATTGATTTGTTGCACGATGAGTATGTTTATTTTCTCAACATCCCCTCTTCCTTTATGGGTTTTGTGTTGGGTGTGTGAAATAATGATGGATACTTATCTTATGGCATTTGGGAATAACTTCTACAAATATAAAATCCCCTCCTCTCCCTTCTCCTCCTCTAAATGATATGTTTGTGCACATAGTCATCGTGTTTTTAGCCTAGTAGACTAGCTCGAGTGGTTGAGTGCTTTGAACTTCAATGAGGAGGCCTTGGAATCAATTCTTGAGTTAGTTGCCTCTATTGTGTGCCTCGTACGATGCCCCTACCAAATCAATAATCATAATCAGATTTTATGGGTTTTTTCTCAAAAAAAAATCATTATATTTATTATTTCAAAGAGGGAAAAAATCACAATATATATAAGCAAGTCTTATAGTTCTTTTGCAACAACTGAACATGTCCTTCCTCCTAATATATAGTTATATTACCCAATATTCTAGATAACTATTCATAAATCCCATTGATTAACTTTACACTGACTTTATCAATACATCACTAACTCTTAAAGATAAAGATATCTATGAATAGGCTTGATATATCATTGTAGCTTCTTGCATATTAAGTGCATCCTTTGAAAGTGAATCCATTTTTAATGGAATTCTTTGAAAACATGTTTAAAATAGATGTGATCAAACAAAATTTTAACCTTCATAACTCTGTTCATTACATGATCAAATGCCAAATTGGAAATATGAAATTTTCCATTGCACCAGTCCATCACTAGTTTCGAGCCAACCATAATTTGCAAGACCCTTAAACCTTGGTTTGTTGCAATTTTATTAGATAAAAAGGGGAAAATCAACTTTAATGTTTGTGCCCTAGCCATCCCCATATTTTATGAAGAAGCAACTATGCTTATTAATAAAGATAGTTTCCCCTACTCCACATATACTTGGGACTCCTTGGCAAGCACCATAAAAAAAAACCCAAGCTTTGGTGAAGTGAATGACTGGAGCTTTAAGGGAATTGACTATCCTTATCTTGTGAACTTTTCCCCCTTCTACGTATAAGAGATTTATACTATGAGATACTATCCCATTAGCCATGTTATACCTTTGAAAGAACAACTTATTTATGTACAACAACAATCCCCATATGGCATATATAGCATGGTAGAGCTTCGTGAGACTTGAAAGAGGGGTATGTCATCTAAGCATCAACACATTCCATTAGTGTGTTTATCCCATTATTGGGCTCCCTCGCCATTTGAAGAACTATATTCCAAATAAGCATAGTAAAAGAACAAAAAACAAAAACATGGTTGTTCGATTCACCTTCAACCTTGCATAGAATACAATGGTTTGGTCAATTCCAACTTGATTTTGTTGGTTGTCCCAGCTGAGAATCTCATTAGAAAGCACAAGCCATACAAAAAATATCAGTTTAAGTGGACAAAGTAGTTTCAAAATCACCTTCTACCACTATAGACTATCCTCAATAATAACTTGAGCTATCATAGTTTCATATCCTAATTTGCTAATAAGAGGACCTTTGGATTTATTCCAAGTCCATTTCAATTCATCCCCGTAATCTTGTAAAAGAATATCATTGTGCATTAAAAGGAGAATATAGTTTGCCCATTCCACTTCTAAGTTACCAACCAGATTTAAATCTTTGGTCAATAACCAAGACTGAAACCAATCCTTTGACACCCGAATGGACACATATACTAACATTGATATACCTTGAGCTTTGTCTATACAATCAAAATCTTCAACAGGTTTACACTATGAACCATCCACAAAATGCGACAAAGTGCTCAAGGTTTCCTTATTAAATTTTCCTTAGGAAAAAAATGTTTGGTATGCTTTTGTAAGGGAGACATTTATTGTGACTAAACTCAAATACAATTCTTGGTTGACTTTGACATAATAGAGACCCCTAGTCTCGATTACTTAGTCGAACAAAGTTTTTTTTAACTTGTGGCATACATCAACCACATTGTAATGTCTCTATCCAATAGTAATCACTCATTAATACTTATTGGAAGCATCTCAAGTCAAATAGCTGTTGTTAATATGTTCATTGAAAACATCCCAAATATAACAATTGGTCCATGCTAATGCCATTCAAAAATATTTCAATTTGAAATCAGTGCATTAAGAAAACCCCTAAAAAAATAAAATGCATATATATTTTATAATTACATTAAATATAATAACAATAAATCAACCCTCATATCATCATCTTACTTATTATAATTAAAAATTATCTTAGCTATTATATTTAAAAATTTCTTCGAGAGGTGTATTCTATAGAACACTGTGGAGAAGATTGTCACAAATTATTGAATGCAATGTTTATGCCATCGTGTATCGACTAAAAATAATAGCAACAAAAATTAATGTTCACCTTATAAATTAGAATTTTTACACCAAAGGTGTTATTTACGGGGTTGTTCCTCTACAGGTTTCGTCGTCTGTCGACAGCCTGTGAGGAGCCTCCCTGTTTCCACTGAATCTGTATCATATATCGTATTTGTGACGACAGGGTTGACCACCCGGAGTTCTTCATGGCTGAGCCTACTCGATGTAAATACAGAGAACAATCTCTTCACGAACAATGGACTTGTCATGGATTGAAATTTGGTTGATGGTCTTGTTCTCCCAGCTCTGATAAGTGGAGGACTCAGGCTCCTCCTCTTGTCAAACCTCCATGCCTGTAATCCCCATAGCACGGTTGCTGTTGTTGTAGTATTCTCTAGCAGGTGAAAGTGCAAACATTGAAGGAAAATTGGTTGAAGATGATGATCCCCTCCTGAAAAATGGTGACTTTAATCCTTGGATTTAATGAAAACAGGACCTTAGAATTGAATGGTGAACTGAACCTCTTGCTCCATCTAAAAGTCCTCCTGTATCTCCATGGCAATGAAATACTATTTATAGCAGGCAGAGAATCCAAAAGATGGGTTCTAGAATATCTAGATGTAAAATTGTAATGCTCATTCTGTGAAGATCCAAATGAATATGATCTTGATAAAGTGGGCAATAATTCAGATAATGGGTCGTTTTCCATTATTGGGTCTCCCTTAGCACTTGCGATAGTTTCATCTCCCCCTACTTCCAATATTATAATCCTGGCATTAATCCAATCAACATACTCGTTAAAGCCTTCAGTTTCCAAATCTAAGCATGTGCGTTGCAGTCCTGTATCCCTACACTCTCGAAAATCCAGATTATTCATGCATTCTGCACTATTTCTAGCTCCAGTGGCACCTGAGTCTTCTGATCTAAAACTGTCGTGCACAACCCCAGTCATCCCATGTTCCAGAGTAGGATGTATTTGGGACGTCATGGCAGGGACAAAGTGGTTTTGTAAATACACAATATTGTCTCTACATAAAGGACAATTCACATGTGACCTTAGCCAAACATCAATGCAGTTAATATGGAATACATGGTTGCATTTGGGAATAAGCCTGGGAGCCTCATTCTCCTGAAACTCAACCAGACAAACTACACACTCCATGTTGTCTATGAGCTTCTCTTCTTTAGTGAATATGCATAGAGGAATGGATCTGATCACAGCTTCATCCAAGCCATATGATTGAGTGACTATCTGCCATCCTTATGGGTCTTTGTTTCATATTGGGACGTGAGATGTGGAATGAATGGGACTAAAGATTATATTTAGCTAGTAAGATAGCTAATTAGTTTGCTTGGGATGAAGGTGTCATGCTCTTTCTGTGAATGAAGGTGTCGTCTCTCTTCGAATATGTGGGGTGGTGGGGATTGAACATAAAGGGGACTACTGGGTAATGCAATTGAATGGAATGTGGGAATGACAGGGATGCAAACTAAATGGGGGTAATGCGTGGATGTGTAATGGGGTAAAGGTAAAATGGTAATGGGTAATGTGTAATAGGTCTATCGTAATGGGGGAATCCTTCCAATGAATAAGCATCGACTTGTATATTCTCTTCAGAGTCCAAACTCCTACATCTCCTCCTGGAAAAGGTCTCCATCGAGAAGCTTTGCAATACTTGGCAAAAATCTTGCAGTAACTTACCACCAATAAAGCACTGCCTAGTACTACAACAATGGCTATCGGGGCAGGACTGATGGTGGTGGCAGCGAAGTTGTGCTTGGTGGCTCCTTTACTTATGGCTGCATCTGGTGAGACTCCCCATCCAAACTCATATCTACCTGCTGAAATTTCCCTTGGACGAGATTGCTCCGGAGGCAAACTCATGGCGAATTTCTTTAATAGATCTACTCTAAACCTATGAATTTGTTGAAAATACATAGATGTACTTAGTTACTATGTTCGTGAAGAATGAAGGATAATAAACCCACTACAAAATCATAAATAATGCCACTACAAATTCAGAGTTAATTGACGTAACTACACAAAATTGATGACAAAATTGCAAATCACCTTAGAGAAAGTGTATTCATGGTGTGTTGAGCTATACAAAATGATGGAATAGCCTACCCATTAGGAAAATAGTCTCCACGGGTACAATTTTCATGAGTTTTTGAGCTGGTTAATGTAAAACCAACACATTCTAAACTTCGAAATCAAACTGATATTGAATCACAGACGCCTAGCCCCGAGACTGCCAAATGTTATGGATTTCTTCTTTTAGGTTTTTTTATTATAAAAGCCCTAGATTAGAAAGCAACTCAAACCTAGCCTAGTAATTTCCAGTAATTTCCAAATTGCAGCGACAACAGATATTTGCCAGAAGTTATTTTGTGCTTGTTTGAATACTTTGGCTGTCAAAAAATACAAGAAAAGCAATAGCTGGAAGATTAAACGTTGGAAAGGACGCAATTAGCATTGAATTCTCCTCTGTGCCTACTGCCACGTATATTAATTAATGAATATCATCCATCTTAATGTTAAATACCTCTTATGTCGTGTCTTTCTTTAATGTTGGTCTGTTTGTGGCGTATAGACTATGCATTTGACCAATGCAATGCAATCAGAATCTCGCACCAGTGACCCTGACCTCACACAGAGAGTGGCATTCATAGAAAGAGAAGTTCAACTTTTAAACTATACTATGAACACAGTCTTTTCAGCTTTCCCATACCAGTATAAATCCATGCTAAATTAAGATTTCTTCTGCATAGAGAACTTGTTTTTTATAATTCCATATCAAAATTATTTGAGCAAACATAGATTGTTTTTATTATTTTATTAAATTTGTGGGTTCTTACCTAATTGAAATTTTGTTTCAAGAAGAAGATAGGGGATTTATATTTTAATTTTTTGAGAACCTAAATGAAATTTTGTTTCAAGAAAAAGACACGGATTTATATCTTAATTTTTTCAAGGATAATAATAAATGAGAGTTAAGATCTCAAAGTATAATTGATGGTATTTGGATCTCCTTTATTTTATAAATGTATTTTTATAAGTGAAAAAAGATTGTATCGAACAAAGTTATGATGGGGATACTAGGGCTATCAATCAACCTTCTTCTTTTCAAGTAGAATGAGAAAACCACCCTTCATGCGCGCAATCAAGCTATGAATGAGATTTGGATTTATGATGACCAGATATTCAACCAGGCGCTGCAATCTGAACAAAGAAACCACAGTTTCTGCAACATATTTCATTTGAATAAACGCAATAACTTTGCCTAGACAGACCCGCGCCCTGCCTTGGAAGACTGTGAATTTCAAGGGACTATGCGAGATAAAATGCCCATCCTTGTTCAACCATCTTTCTAGTTTGAATTTGAGGCAGTCAGTACCCCAGATGGCGTCCGTACGACCCATGGCATACGGGTGGTAAGTCACTCGAGTGCCTCTGCGCACGATAGTCCCGTCAGACAGAATGTCATTGCGGAGAGCGTGCTTGGAGTCCAAGAGGACCAATGGATAAAGTCTCATCATTTCACGGATTGATGTATGTAGGTAATGCATGCTTTGCAGATCCTCGTATGAAAATACCCAGGCTTTTTCGTCCCGTTTGGCTTCGGGTTTGACAACCATGAGACAGGCAATTTCTTTGTGTATTGCTCTCCAAGATGCCTACAAAATGTTTACATGTACCATAAGCTACAAATTTATATATGGCAATTTTAATACAAACTAAACATACAAACTTTAACACAACGGATTTCTATTTACCTATGATTCATCTTGCCATAATATTTCTATTGCACTCCCCGACACCTGTAGAAGCCTAAAATTCTTCATTAGAATCCAGTAAGGTAGAGAAGAGTTGGGATGTTTGTTCAAGCAAATCCATATGAGATTTAGGGACTTCATCGTCATTATACAACGTTCCAAGAGAGAAGCTTCAGTATCAACAAGTTGCAACCTCATTTGAATATCGTCAAATGCATCGTCTTCATGATAATCAACAAGCACCTTTCTATTTCCCCACATGGTAATTATGTATCCATTCATCAATACTTACAGAAGATTGTTGTCGCATAAATCATCAATCATCAATAATGATGATTTCTGTCCAATGCCAAAGTTGATGGGCAAAGAGCTCACAGCAACATCTCTTAGCCAACTTTCATAGTTTGTCATACATATTTGTATCGTTTCAACCATCTACTTACACAGTTTCCATGGGAAACTTGGAGGTCATACATATCATCTGAAACACAACTGTGTAGGTCCACCAGACACTTGGTTTATACATCTGAAAACTCAAACTCTGTGAGAGAAAAAGACATTACACCGGAAAACACGTGGGTGATTTGAATTTTGGTTGGGATATAAAAATTCAACAGGCTAGGCCACCCACCACCATGGTTTTGAAATTTTTTTTATCCGGCAATAAGCTCTATTAATGGAGCTAACCGAAGTTGCAGAACTTAAAAAAGAAAGAAAAACTTATGTGAATATGAAGGTTGAAGAAAGGTTTATGGGAGTCTAATGAGCGGTCATATTTATATTAGTTATTTTGCAAAGAAATGTAACAATAAGAAAATGGCTTTGTGTTCGTTGGATTGTAATTTTCAATTTCATACATCAAAGCTTACAACTCAGAGGGCCTCCACATTCCATCGTGATGGTTTTGGGATCCATAAGGGGTGAAGGGCACCATGCCTTTGCCTTTACGTGTAGTGAAGAGAAAAGGTAAAATAATTCAATGGAATTCTTACGTTATCAAAATTTGTGCCCCCTGAGCTACAATGTGTGCGCGGAAGGGGGTTGACTTCTACATCCATTACGTCATGAAAATTAAGAAACAAACTACTAATGGACATCCTAACTATATACTATCGATATTCAATACAAAGATTGACTTGGGATATTAAAAACTTGAAACAAAATATTTTCTTCACCTGTCAACCTTATTTTCCCATTCAATGATCTTCAATACATGAGATTATGAGAGGACCCACGCGAATGGTCTACAGGAAAAATGATGTCACTTGTGCAAATTATGATGTGCATAAATTTTGATGTCTCACATAGTTCAAGTTTCAATTTCAAAGGTATAGTCTCTCCATGTCCAGGTTAGGTCTCAGTTTCAAAGGTATAGTTTCTCCACGTCCAGTGGTTTCGAGGTTCTCTAAAGCTACATTAAACTTGGAGAAAACCTATAACTATGCCCCTTGGATTTTTGGACTTTTTTGCTTTGTAAGATTCCATTGGCATTCAAAGGATCGAGGCAAAAACATTGACCTATTCACCGAATGTTTTCAAATTTAAAAACTTTATGTACAAAATCCTTTTGGAGGAAACTTATTTTCACTTTTGTGGCGATTTAGAAGTTTGATGTAACTTATTTTCACTTATTTTCCTAGATTTGCTTTCATCACGTAAACTTATATTATCTACCCACACAACTTTCTCTCATTTTTGAAACATATCGAAGTTCTCTTTGGTGTTTAATTTCCCCCACTTTGGGGGTATGCTAGTTATTAAGTTATATTGAACCCAACTATTTGTAGGTTTAATTGTTTTTGTTGTTTTTCTACCTATGTGTACAAGTGGATACATATAAATTGGATATATGTGTGAGATTTCCCTTTGTTCTTGCGGTTGTTTATTGTTCTTTTTACAATTATGATAGTTGTCGGAAAGTGTAGGAAGATGAACTTTGGTTTTGGGGAGGCACGTGATTGTTTTTAAAAGCATGGTTTCCAAAATTTGACTATAGTTCATTGTTTATAATGAGAATGGTTGTATGGGTCCAATTTCCCAATTTGGTTTTAAATCTTTGGGTTTATTAGTTTTGGAGGACATTCATAAATNGAGAGAGAGAGAGAGAGAGAGAGAGAGAGAGAGAGAGAGAGAGAGAGAGAGAGAGAGTGTTCAGCTATTTATGTTCGTATTTGTGTTGAGGTAGACCTCAATAATGACCTTTTGAATAAAATGTTCCTAAAGAGGGAAAAATTCAAGTGGACTCAAATTATAGATCATGAGAATACGACTTTTTAGGGTTCCTTCCCACAAGCTCAATCTTATCCTCCAAGAAAGAAGGGATTCAAGCCAAAATCAAAGAGTTGGCAACACACTAAGCAATCAAAACCCGAAGAATATGATGGAGAAGAGGTTGGTTTACATCAAACTTCAGAATTAGGGAAGGTAGAAGTTGATGTTCCCAAAAAAACAAAGAAAAAAATTTAATCCCAATGGAGAATCTAGAAGATGTGTAGACTTTGGACATTTCTCCTATGGGGGTTGTAGTAATAATGGATGCTTTGCCGAGAGGAGTGAAGAAAGCACATGAATTTGAGAGATTGGACTCAAATAAGAAACAACCTACATTGGTGAATAATGGGTCATTGGAACCTAATTTATGGATGGAAAATTATAGATACCTCACCAAGAAGGTGGACTGGGGTTAAAAAAAGGGAAGAAAGGCAAGATCGAGGATCACCTTAACCCCTATTATTTGCAATGTGTTTTATGTTCACTAATATGGTTGGATGTTTATGGATTCTTTAAGAGCACGTCTTTGTAACAATATTTTTTTCATAAAAACAAGTAGATTTGCATTTATATATAAGCTCGAAAACATAAAGGAGTCAAAATGTCCAGTACAATCCAAGACATAATACATAGTAAAATATCTATCCAAAAACTTTCTAAGGAACATTTTGTCTTATCTATGCCTACCACCAACTTCCATTAAAGAGTATATATGCCTATAAATCTTGATAATTGACTTGCCTGTAGAAAAATACAATGACAATACATCAAAACTTGGTTTCATTAGGGGAAATCATGCCCACTTTGGGCTTCTTTCATTATTATATCTCCATTCCTTGGACTTCCAATCTCTTTTTCATTTGGCTCTCCTACGGTTATGTCTACAAAATTTTATTGCAGTATAGTGTCTTCTAGTTGCTCCTCCTTGACAAAGCCAATGAAATGTGTTCGATGGCCAACCAAAATTTGCGTGCTTCAAGAAAAGCCAAGAATGTTGTTATAGTGCATGTTCAACACCATGGGAAACTTATAAATTCTCTTACTTTGAGCTTCTAGTGCATTTTCCAAAACAATTTACTTACCCAAACAAGTCTTTAGTTGCTCACTTATACTTGTAAATTCTCTGTGTGGACCATCAATATGGCTGGCCAAACTTCTTAGTGCCTTATGGATTTATGAGAGATCTCAATGAGCATAGTTAGCAAGGTGGCTATGTACTTCCATATCGATATCTAAGGCATAGGGTAACCTAGTTGCCCACAATTTTAAAAATCTACCATACCGATAACCTTGAGATAGAACCAACATTCCTATCTACAAAACTAAGAATGAGGAAGGAGTAGATATCGAAAAAGGCAACAGCCCTCTCAGCAATACCTCTAATACCTAGGTCAAGTCTAAAGGAGTTCACCTTTCCCAACAACTATTCAAGCTTCCACAATCCAAATTCACCTACAAAGACCCAAACTCTCACCACCGCAATTACCCTTGAGCCTCAATTACATAATAGATAAATCCCACTTGCAATGACAAGAGCCATCAACTCAATGTTAATATACATGATGCGGGAAAGAGGATTCAAGTGTGCCATGGGTATGTGATGGGAGAGAAAAGTTATGACTCTTACTTCAAACTTTGTCCAAGAACACATGTCTATATTTCTCGTGAGTTGTTCGTGTAAATTATTCATTACTTTCCTAAATCATGGGACTAAAAGCAATTCGACGTCACCGCCATTTTGCTTAAAGACCCCTTTATCCAAATAAAATTACATTGTTTTCCATTTATTGGACAAGTGACGAATATAATATAGCCTCAATCTCATCAAAGTGAGTTATTGGGCCCTTAATTATCTCAATCATTCTAGATAGAGTTGCCTCACCGCTTGTTTTGGTCTTTCTCACATGTTCAATGGCAATTGTTGAATCTCAAAAAACTATGGGATTCATGACATTGTCAGCATAGTGCTTGACCAATCCACAATATAGAACATGAATCCCTACTTGATTATTTGTCATCACTCTGATTCCTATAGCAAAAGTTACTTCTAGATTTCCTCTAGGGCCTTAAATCACCACCCCCAATGCTTGTCGCCCCTTATCTTTGTAATATTGTTATATGCAACAACAACAAAAATGTGATTTTCATTATTTTTAATGTTACTATGTTGGTAGGAGCCCAATTTGAATCCGTCTGGGTGAGTCAAACTAATATACATCGATGGATATACTAGGGATGCTACTTACAATGTCGAGAAAAATCACTCAGGTTTTCCACAAAATTTTATTTTGGAAAATACACACACACACACAAACAAATAAAAAAATGCAACTTCTTAAACATAATAAAGATAAACATAGATCCATTTAACCTCTACTCTATCAAGCATCAAGAAGATAAAATCCCTCAAACTGCAAACTTTTTTTTAGAGTGCAAAAGCTTAAGGAAACGATTGCACCGTTAAAAAGGTTTTCACTTTCAAGTATTTGATTCATTTCATGGCTTGATAAGTTCGAGGTCAAGATATATTTAAGTTAGTTATAAACAAATCAACATAGGTTTATCTTAGTGTTTTGTGTATTAAACCTTCCTCCCATGAAATAAATGCTTGTTTTTGTACACAATTTTGGGTTTGCTCACTTCTATACATTGTTATCGAATAAAGTCACGAGCTATAATTTATTTGGACTGCCCTAGTAAAAAATAAAAAATAAAAAATAAAATTCATTTAAGGCATGCTACCTACAGGAGGGCCTTAAGTTATAGGTTCAAATTCGTTAAGTCCCTTGGGGTTACCAACTTTTATTATGGTTAGTGGTTGAATTAGCTTTCATTTAAATATTGTAGGGAAGGGGGGTGTGTAACACCTTGTTTTTTAACCGGTAATGCAATCTTGCATATATTGATGTAAAGGGTAGAAGTCAAAAACAAATGGTCCAGGATGACCAAGATAATCTAAATATGTACATTTTTAATATTAATATAAAATCCCATACGACTGAAAAGGAAGAAGCACGAAGAAGAGATGGAAGGCTCTGATTCCACGAGTGGGGAAGTGATAGAGGGCTAAGGGAAATGACCCTAGCGGAATTTAGCTTATTTCATTAGCCTTGTCTATTTAACCGAAGTTCCTAAACCGTGATTAAGAGACATGCTTTGATTAAGCATTAATTAAATTATCTTCAGAGGTGATTAAAAGGGGGGAAAGTGGTTCATGTGGAAAATCCACATGGCAATCTAAAGCCACCCATATAAAAAGTAAGAATTTAGTTTGAGTCATTCATTCCTCCTTGTTATGACCATCACCTTGGATTGCTGAAGATCGGTACTTGAGAGATATTGGCATGCCATTAACCATAAGAAATTGGTGCTAAGGGAGTGTACCTTTGTGAAAAGAACCTGGCTTGCAGTTTGTGCCCTGGAGTCCCAATTCAAAAACTTCTTGTCCAGTCTGTGTTGGAGAGATGGAAGGGAACTAGAGGATTTGTGAGGGAATGTTAGCTTAGAGAAGGGGGTTTGTTCCTTTCATTGTGAAGGTTGACATGGAATGAGAATTGAGGATTGGGACAGTTGCGGAGGGGGTTTTCGCACCAGGGGGTTGCATGTGTGTTGGGTTGTGTAGAGGCTTCGAGAAAAAAAATTCCCTTGTGGATTGATACCCCCAACTTGGGGGTGGCGTATCAAAGAAAGATGCAGCGTGATTGATCCTATGGATGGAAGGAACGTCCTTCACCTGCATCTAGTTGGACAATCAAAACTTAAGTGTCTTACTGTGTATGAAATTTCCATGAGTATATGTGTGTTTACATATGGTTTAAATTTGTTTTATATAATGTTAAAATTACTAGTTATAGTGATATATATGCATGGAATTGCTTGGGATGGCATGTGTGTGTGTTTCATGCTAAAATTGCCTATAGATTAACAATGTGTGCATATGTTAATTTGGGCGACCATTCATTTGTTTTCTGCTATAATTGATCATGAAATTTATGCGAAAAAAATTGGGTGTCATTGATGAATTATGTACACTATTTCAGTACCCCATGGTCTCCATGGTCTCCATGGTAGACTAAGGCTTCCAGATACACGACAAAGTGGTATCATAGCAAAAGGTTGTAGCATTGGGAGTACATGGGTCAAAATTTGATTCTATAAGAACAATAGAGGAATTTTTTTGGGAAAACAATGTGGAATCCTCCAATGGTTCAGTTCAAGTTTTAACTAAATAATGGGACAATTATTTAAATGGTTGGGCCTAATTGGAGGATGTGTGAATCAAAATTTCATAGTTGCAGAGATGGTTTATGTAATTTAGGAGAAAAATTATAGTTTGCACATGGTAATTGTTTGACGGAATGTTGCTATGAAATATGTGGTTTTAATGCCCATATGATATTAGTAAATTCGGTAAGGGGGTTGGTGCTAAGAAAATTCATATGGATCAATTTAGTTTTGAGATAATTTTGTGAAATTCAAACCAGTTCCATGGGGATACAATTTGGGTTAATGACATAAATTACAGTCATGTTCATTGACAAAAAGATTCCAGTTAGAAGGAAAAGGTTGTTGTATTTTCCTATTGGTCAGGTGTGAAGTTCGAGTGGACATCTGTTGAGGAGAGGATGACAAGTGTAACCCTCCCTCAATCATATGCACACACACACACATTTTGAAATATAAGTAATTATGAACAAATTAAAATTTTGAAATTTTTGATGTGAGACCCATATTTTCCACGTGGACTAACCACATGTAACAGGTTTGATGTGGACCAACCACGTGGAAATTGGTGGACAAGTAACAACATTGGAAGCGGTCATTTGAATGGGTGGAATTTGGGTAAGATTTGGTATCACCTGAGAAGCATCGGATCTGTTAATTTTTTTATGGAATCTATGGAAGTATCTCCGGCGGGATCTTGGTATCCCAGTGAATCTTAGATTCTCCAACGAATCTATTGGAATCTAGTTTGGTGGTGGAGAAACATCCTCAATGCGAATGGATAGGCATCATGCAAGTTTCATCTATCAATATTGACCCTTCGCACTTAAAGGAGTTGATCACCCTTTATCCAAGGGGTGGTCATGCGAATGGATGTGATTAGATCGTGTAGTTTGGATCACAAGATCACGATCATTCGTGTATAATGGAGATGTCTGCACTTTATTGCAAGGGGCATGTTGTGAATGGCCTAGATTGAATAGGCATGTTTCGTCGAAGCATATCTGACCATTCATGCAAGATCAAGAGCACAACATTTAACGGAGGTGCCCTTGCCATGAATGGATAGGAATTTATCATGCAGGTTTGATTGGGTGATTGTGGATGCTTGCATCAATAAAGGTAAATGGGTGTTATTCTAGGAGCGTTGCATGAATGATTCAGATCTAATCTTGGCCCACGGGGAAAGAAGATTAGGACAATTTACAAGGAATATTTTTTCACACGCGTGAAAGTGGCAGAAAAGGAGGAATCCAATCACATAAACCATTTATCATTGTTTAGAAACCATGTATGGTAAAGGGAAAAAGTGTCGTGAATGGATAGGATTAAATCACACACATTTGATGGGTTGATCTGAATCACTAGGGTAAGAGTAAGATGCGGCCCATATCTCATTGCTGAAAAAAGGGTAATGCAGTGTTGTGAATGGGCAGTGTAGATAACAAAATAGAGAAAAAACAATGTTTTCAACGTAGGGTTCCAAGAGCTCAAAGTGGGGAAAATTTCACAGATCTTATGAGACATATTGTGGAAAATCCAAATAATTTACAAAAAATACAAAAAACGAGAGTGCTACCCTTGACCCTCATCGTTCCCCCTTTGTACATCAAAGAATTCAGCAAGTTTTTGGGTGGTGATACTAGGACTAACAAGAATGCAAATGTTTCACTGTGCTATCAACTTGAGAAGGTGTTATAGAACTGCTAAAAATTTCTATGTCTGGAGAAGGTGAAAAGGTTAAAAGTAGTAAATTCCATAATTTCATAAAATGTGATTGGAGCATCAAATCATAGAGATGAAAAATGTTGAGGTATCCTTATCATGAGTATTGTTAGGGGAAATAGATAATTTGTTTCGGTTCTCCTTAGATTATGTTCTACAAGTGTCTAGAGTTGGACTCTATAAATAAATGGGCCTAATATGAAGGGGAGTCCATTTGTATAGAATGATGAAAATGTTTTTGATGCCTTTTCTCTATGGTGTAAAAATCCGGATATGAGGGACTTCTATGCTTTTCTGGTCATTATAATCTGGTGCATATGGAATGCCAGTAATTATGCTATTTTCAAGGATGAGGTATCCACCCCCTTCCCATGTGCTTCAAAGGGGTTGGTTATACTCAACATGTTTCCACAAGTTACTCCTCCTCATAATGTGGACGAGCACAAGAATTTTCCAATTGATCGATCAATTCCATGGTTATTCTTCGATGGAGCTGCCCAACATAATCCCCCTACATGTGGCACTGGAAGCAGACTTCACCTAGCAGAGAACCATTCCATATCTTTTCTGCAGGCCTAGGTACAACTACAAATAACTCTGTTGAGTTACAGGTGTTGAAACTAGGTCTATCACCGACAATCTCCCAACAGGTTCAACATATCGAGATCCTAGGCAATTCGAAGCTGGTTGTTGATTGGATTAACAACAAAAATAAGCACAAAAATATTACACTTGCCCCTATTTATGACAATATCTTGAGGCACCTGGAGCTCTTTCAATCACCCTCCCTGCATCATGTTTAGAGAGAAAAGAATCAAGAAGTAGACCTCGTATCAAAAAGGGGTCTCCACCCAGGGGAAGGTATTAGGCATTGATGGGTGCATCATGATGGCAGGGTGACTAAGATCATCCTGGGTCCCTTCAGAGACCCATTGGCCCGATGTTGCAATCTCTCTTTTTTGTCAGTTACTTTTTATGTGATATGTAGTTGTGGACTATAGTCAGTCTATCTATGGACTAATTTCAGTTCTTTTTTGGACTTTATTTCATTGTGGATATGGTGATCAGACTCTGGCATAGGTGGATGTTTTTCCCATAGTTTATGTGACATTATGTCTATCAGGATTTATGTAAGTATTAATGCCTATCAGGCTATATGCAGGATCTTTATACAGGATCTCTGCACATCAGTTTTTTAATACTAATAGAAAACTGAGATTTTTCTTTTTGGAAAACACATAAATCCTACATATAGACAAAAGTTGCATTAATTAATTAATTATGAAGTAAAATGCTTGCAATTTACCCAATTATTGGTTAATTTGTAATTATCACAAAAATAATAGCTAACTTATTATTCTATTTTTTTTTACAGAAACCGAGAAAATATTGTATTTGATTAAAAAAGGTTGTAGCCCAGCCAAGCTTACAGAGGGGGGGAGTTCAGAAAAAGAAGGATGATGACCTCTAACAGTTATGTCGTCCTTCTTATGAAAACATTGGGAGGAATGTCCCAATTACTTTTAGAGATTTTCCGAGAAAACAATTGCTTGCAAGAGTAAACTCTCGCAAACTGTGAGCACAGTAGAATGCAGAAACAAAACATTAATTAGACGGGGAAGTGAAATACCCCTTAATGAAAGGGTCGAATTGCTTCTGAGAGCCCGAGAAAATATTTGAGGCTGCTTCCTTTTCTCTACGTTCTTTGTTGGTTTTTCTCCCTTTAGTGAGGGGAGGAGAAGGGGCCGAGAAGTCTTCAGAATCAGAGATACCCTCTAACCTGGAGGAAGGGACTAAGGATGCCAATCCTGCTTGGGCTGAAGTCTTGTGTTCTAACTCTTTGAGGTCTCTCTTAGAACCTGAAGAAGCTGGTTTTGGAGAAGCTTGTTTCACGGTGGGGGCAACATGAACTGTCTCCGAGGGGCTGGGGGGAACGTGCCCTGCTCCGACACATCCGCTGCTTCAAATTCTTGTGCTTCAACTTCTTGTAGAACTTCAAAGCTGTTTTGTTTTCCAGCGGTGGGGGATCTGTGAGAGGAGTCAGATCTTGAGGTGAGTCCTTATGCTGAGAAGCTTGAGGTTCCTTTCGTCGGAGAGGACAGCGTTGATTAGTGACTGTTTGGAACTCTACTTTTTTAGGAGCAGGGGGATTTGTTGGTTTTTGTGATTCTGCAAGCTTGGGGCAACTTTTGGCAAAGTGGTCTTATACATGACAAAAGTTGCAGTTGAATGGATTCTGCTCATAATCCAATTCTTGGATGTGACTCCAATCTCCTAGTGTGACCTTTAGAACCTTCAGAAGCCCTTTTTCTATATTTACCTCTACGCAGATGCGGGCACATCTGAACTGGCCCCTTTTTGGGTTTGCACTGTCTAGGTAGCGCCCTAGCTTATTACCAATGTCTGCAAGAGCGCTTTTTCCCCAAAGATGAAGTGGGAGGTTAGGCATTCTCACCCAGACTAGAGCGGCAATAATCTCTACTTTTGGGTTAAATCCCAAGGTCTAAGGGGCTAAGAACAACCCAATCGAACCCATGAAGAAGGGAGCCGATTGAAAGACTAAATCTCTTTCTTCTCTATTCAGAAATAGATAAACAAAATAGCCCCTTCCGGCTGCAAAGAGAGAGACCTATCCTTGCAAAATAGGGTTCCAATGCTCTGCAATCCAGAGCTCCACCGCCTTAGGGCTGGGCCACAACCCTATGAACTTGTCAATGAGGGATTTCTCTAAAAGAATGAGCGCTTTCTGGCATGGATCCGTAGGAGAGAGCTCCAGAGAAGGGATCTCATCCATCTTTTTCACGAACTTGGAGGGAGTTTGAGAGTCTGCCCGAGGAATGACGGCTTGAACTAGGGCCTTAAAGGCCTCAAGCTGGTTGTGAGAGTCCATAGCCTGAAAACCTGAGAGGCCAATAGGTGAGAGTGGCAGCCAACAACCCACACTGAGGCAGCGCGACAAGATTCAACGTTGAGGAGAGAGCAGTGATTCCACGCTGTAATAGCGCTAAGCATCAACGCTGAGGAAGATTCAACAAATCCATCCTGAACGCACCTTCGAGCTGAGGATCTGATCGGTAGGGATGCGACGGCTAGCTGCATTTCAGAGACGCAACCGATCATCGCGAGCCCTATCTTATTATTCTATTATTAACTTAACAATACATAATTCAATATATTTATCCATGTACCAACAATTCCAATTTGGAATCGTAAATGACAACACATAAACACCGCAAATAGGCAAAAATTGCATTCATTGATTGATTATGAAGTAAAATAGTTATTCTTGTAACTATTTATGAAAAAAATTATTTAAAATGCGAGGATGTGTGAATGAAAATTGAATATATATTTATATAAACGTATTTTACAATCTAGCCAATTTAAATTTGGAGTTGACATGTGATAGATGTAACACATCTCATCCATTTTGGGATGTAGAAAGCGCCTCTCAACGCAATTACAAAAAAAACGTCCACTTTACTGTTTGTGTATTTGGCCTACTGCTATGAAATGAAACATATAAATACTATATAATGGATAAATTTATGTAATAATCCATAGGGTCCACGAACAATATAGTTCATTTTAGATATAATAAATTACAATTTTTTTGGAAAAAAAAAACCTAAAAAATAAAACCAAAAAATTATAAAACTCTATTCTATATCTTTATGGTTTAAGGTAATACAGATATGATATTATAAATTTATTTTAATTTAAATAGTAAAATATTAATTCAAGTTTATAATTATAGAATTAATTAAAAATAAATGAAATGAAAATATAATGTCGACATTTATCCCATACTTAATTAAAAAAATGTATATATAAGAGAATGCGTTCACTACCATTAAGAAGGTTTGAAGAACTCGACAATGACATCATGATGGTTAATGGTAAGTTTCTTGGTAATAAAATAAATAATATACAAATTTAATAGCAACACTTAGTATATATTTAATTATAAAATTTTATAAATATATATAAATACAATTAGGAAGGTTTGAAGAACTAGACAATGACATCATGAGGGTTAATGGTAAGTTTTTTTTGTAACATTAAACTATTAACTATCATTTTCACTGAATTGGTAGTGATTGCATGTGTAATGGCACGATTGTAGTAATATTAAACTATTATGATTATGTATGCATGCTTTTGTAAGGTAACGTTGGCATATATAATGGAACAAGAGTCACAAAGTGGCAATGTCCTCGCCAATGCTAATAACTATTATAATTAATGATGAAAAATTATGCATATGAAATGATAATGTCGAAGATTATTCTTAGATGAAATTTGGTTACAATGCTAATGCAGTAAAAATAACGCTGATAATAATGGGTTGTTGGTTACTGCACACTTATTCCAGCCACGTGAAATGCTAGTTGCGTCATTTAATCTTCCAACAGTAAATTCAATGCTAATTGTGTCGTTTCCAACGTTTAATTTTCCAGCTATTGTTTTTCTTTCTTGTATTTTGATTTCTTATATTTTGACAGCCAAAGTATTCAAACAAGCACAAAATAACCTTTGTCAAATAGTATGTTGTCGCTACAATTTGGAAATTACTCTGGTGCTTTTATTGCGTCGAGAGGCGCTCTACAGCCCAGTATGGGGGAGATCTTGTAACGTTACGTAACGTTGTAACGTTATGTCGACTATAATAATAAAAAATTAAAATTAAAACCAATATGAGGGAGATCTTGTAACGTTATGTAACATTATATAATGTAATGTTGACTATAAATTTAATCTTTACTACCATTTCTCACAGCCACATAATTATCATCACTTCTTCTACTGCAAGATGAGTCCAATAACTAGCAACGGATTCCTTAAACTGCTATAGTTTAGTGATCAGAATCTTCTATCAAGCAACAAGGCGAAACATATTACCCTTCTTCCCACCTTGCGTGAATATTTCATAGACAAAGTGTTTCAAGCTTAAAACAATCTCCACCGTTATGTATAAGAAGCTTCCATCTCTCGAGCTTCACCCAATGCGTTGTTGTGCTCCATGAGAATGTTGTCATCCACAACACAATTACCATAATGTACCAAAATCCGTACAGACTACTGTTCTTGGGCATTGCCATTATAACTGGGATTATCAAAGCTGGTTTCTGCTATTATCATAGTTCTTGGGCACTGCCATTATAACTGGGATTATCGAAGCCCGTTTCTGTTGTTATCACAAATAGTGAAAGATGAAGCACACAATCAATTCACAACTGATCAAAAGAGAGATCAAATCAGAGTTAAGATTAACTAAGGAAATTTTATATCCACCCATGGGATGTCTCCTTCCTCCATGTTGATGATATAACAGTCTCACAAATTGCAATGGCTTCCCACTTTCTGGATATCAAGAAAGTTATGAAACTCCTCACAGAGTCGGTGAGATGCTCCAGATTCCAAATGATCATCCTCATGAAGTGCAAGGGAACAGGTGGCTGGATCATGAGGAACCGCAGGACAGGCCTGAACGTGATCGATGGGGATCAAATTAATTTTTTAATAAACCTCCATCTCATTTATCTAGATAGCAACGTTTCCCTGCAGAGATTTGGTCCATTCATATTCAACGACTCATCCACTTCAACTTGGTGATCAGCCAACCAATAACGTTTCTACTTGAATCTAGAGCTGCCACATTCAAGACTTCAAACTTTGAATCTATGAAGCCAAAGGCAATATATTATGTGCTATAGTTTTTTATGTAATGCTACTATAAAATTCTGGAACTTCCGATATGGAATTGAAGGATTAACATGTCATAATAGGTGAAACGAAAATTTTCATTATTTCTTTTAGTTCATTTCTCCTTTTGCAGTCTTTGTGATAGTATTTTACACTGATTTCTTTATTTCTAGAATCAAACATTATATTCCACAGATTCAACGTATTTGCACTGAATGAAATTTGTGAGAATGATGTATCAACAATAATGAAGGCGTTTTTACAAAATGGTTTGATTGGTGTTGGTTAAACATTTGATTATCTAGATTGGATTTTTTAATATCGTTTTTGTTATCCACCATTAATTTTTTTATAAAATCGCTCTTCCATTTTTTTTTAAATTCAACTTTTAATTTTTTCATAGAATCGTGTTTATTTAAATTGTATTTTTATAAAAAAAAGTGTTATTTAAATTGTATTTTTATAAAAAAAAGTGAATTATATATTCAACTTTAATAAAATTAAAATTCAACTATAAAATTTTTGATAAATCATTTTTCTATTATTTAAATTCTATTTTTATATAAAAAAAATTGTATTACCTATTTCAACCCAATTTTGATCTAATAAAACAAAAAATAATAGACAAAAAACATGTTAAATACCTGGACACAATTAATAACATGATAATCCATTAAAAAAATAAGCTATTGTCATTAGAGGGGTCAAATCCTATTGTACATGGACCCATAGTTAACATACTTGGTAGAGCCATAGTTAAGATGGACCCATGGTTTTATTGTACATGGTTTAGGAGGTCGTTGCAAATGATTTTAAGACCATGTGCAAGGCCTCCTAAACAACCCATGGTTTTATGAGGGCCTTGCACATGGTTTTAAAACCATGTATGGGGGAGATGTTGTAATGTTCTTTCCTAACAAAATAAAAAATATTAAAAAATATTATATGTCACACATAAATAGTATTAAATATTAATAATAAAAATATTATATGTCAACCTTAAATAAAAAGATGTGGCTTTTGGTCTAGATCACACCAAAGCTGACAGTTGAGTGCAATACTTAAGAAGAGGTTTGAACCTCCAAAGATTTGATCCCTCTCGGCGCTTGATAGAGCCTAGGGTTTGGATCTTAATAAAAAACATAGAAAGAATAAATCCATAACATTTGGCAGCCCCTGCGCTAGGCGTCTCTGATATTGAAAGAATAAATCCATAAAATTTGGCAGTCCCTGGGTTAGGCGTCTGCGATATTGAAAAAAGAAATCCATAACATTAGGCAGTCCCTAGGTTAGGCGTCTCGAATCAGTTCGATTTCGAAACTCATGCAAATTGTACCCATGGAGTCTATTTTCTTAATGGGTAGGCTATTCCATCATTTTGTAGAGCTTAGCACACCATGAATATGCTTTCTCGGATGCTATTTGCAGTTTTTTCATCAATGTTTGCACTTTCACTTACTACAATAGCAGCGTACAACAACAACAATAGACGTTCTATGGAGGATTACATGCATGAAGGTTTAACAAGATTATGGGGGGATTACATGCATGCAAGTTTGACAAGAGTAAGAAGGGGAGCCTAAGTCCTCCACTTATAAAGCTGGGAGAGCTGGATCATCAACTAGATTTCAATCCATGACAAGTTCGTTGTTCGTGAAGAGATAGTTCTCTATATTTACATACAACAGGCTCAGGCCATGAATAACCATGTCGTCAACAAGTTTGTGTATTTTATGAATTTGCTTATGAAAAGCCATTGTCTCTCCCGAATGTGTAAAATGGCCCCTTATCCTTATGTACGCAATAACAAGTTGAGGAAGATCAGGCATATAAGAAGTGAACTAAACCCCTAAAAACCTTGGCTTGAGTGTGCCAATCCAAGTAGATAGATAAAGACTCTGCATTGACTCTACCCCTTTCATTGAGTCTTCGACTCGCTTGCCTCATTCATCAGTTAGTCTCGTTCTCGTCTTAGGGGAAAGAGAATCGGTTGAATACCTTTCGAGTCCATAATAAGTAGCAATGGATCAAAGCACATGGACAAAGCACGCGGAGAAGTTCGTTCTTCATGAAGATATAGTTCTCTGCAAGCCTGTCTATTTATAGGTCTATTTATTTCCAGTGACGACGATCTATCATACCTTGCATCTCATTAATGTTTATAACACACAGTTACACATGGCAGGTTTTAATTCGTTTTAATTCGGTCTCTACAGACTGACGAAATTGCGAGACAAACAACCCCTAAAAAACACCTTCGATGTAACAATACAGTTCTAAAAACACTTATAAAAGATTAAATAACAACGCACCTTTGAATATAATTTTGGAGAATCAGGCAAGTTCAACATAAATCCTACAGTTGTTTGACAATGTGCATAGCATGAATTGATAAACAACCCTCCAGCAGTTGAGTTAAACATAGGTGTAACTGCACTGATCATATCATTCCTAAACCCTGCGATGGAAGAGTAAAATAGATGTGTAATCTATTAACTAATTTGTAATTCTACCAGAAACCCATGGTGTTGAAAGTAATTACCTTCCATTATTTTCAATTGCCATGGGCGGAAGGGCGCTCGACTATGTGCTCAAGGTTGGTGCCCACGAAATTTGTGGAGTTTTTCAAAGACCATTGAGGTTTCCCGTTCATCCAAGGGCCGTCATTTTGGACATAAAACCCTAAAAAACTGAGCGAATGGAAAACATTTGTGTAATGAGGGATCCAAGCAGTTTTCTGCATCATTTGGAACATTTTAGCAAATATGGTCCGAGGACGAAGTCTGGAATCTCTTCGAATCACATTCTTTTAACATGAATCGAGATAGGCTAAGTTGCATGCAAACTTTACCTCACAACACAACCATGTAAGCAATTGACATGTAAGTAGGTTGCATACAAATAACGCGTCGACTTCACCTCACAACACAACCATGCAAGCAATTGACATGTAAGTGGTATTGGGAAGTGGGAAGAATGGCTTCGTAATTCTTCAATGAGCAGCCATAACCCTGCCACCTAGAAGCTCCTCCAAAAACCAAAGCAACAACATTAAAAGAAGAACCGACATGCATTTAAATATTTGCTGACATCACTTCGCTGCCGGGTCTTGGGGCACAGGAATATAAGCCAAGGTCACCTTGCCAGAACCAATGATAATTTAAGAAAAACAATAATTAAAAAAATCTGTAAATAAAAATTTTCGTAGACTATAAAAAAAACCTTAGTTTTAACTCTAATTTTTAAAAAATTGTTAGAGATTAATACATCTCACCAAATCATATATATCCCCTGGTGGAGACATAATAATTGTTTGTAACATTAAACTATTAGCTATTATTTTAATGAATAGGTAGTGATGGTATGTGTAATGGCAGGATTGCCACTAATATTAAAATTTTATGTTATATATGCATGATTTTGAATAGTTTTTATATATATATTTATATTAACATAAAATTTTTATGTTATGTATGCATGAATTTGTATAGTTTCTTTTATGTTGACTTTAAACCAGGTATTGTATTATTTTGTTTACATTTTATGTTATGTATGCATGATTTTGTATAGTTTATTTTATGTTTACTTTAAATCACATATTGTATTATTTTGTTTAAATTAAAGGAAATGTTTCGTACAAATTTGCATATCAATATCAATATTAATAAGTGAAAAAAAATTGCATATCACTACATGAAAATGCACATTGAATATTAATAAGATAGATATATTTTACATGAAAATGCACATTGAATATTAATAAGATAGATATATTTTAGGTGATTTTGATTATGGTGAATGATTTTGGGAGGGGAATTTCGTAGGCCTTTTTATCAGTTCCGTATTGATGTTACCATGCCATAGAGACTCCTTTAGTGGCAGTGTATTCAACTTTTGAGTAAGTTTGTGATGGGTCACCACTATAATCTAAATTATTTTTTTCTTATGTGTAGTTTATCTTTGAGTAAGTATGTGATGAGTCATAATTCTAATATAAATTTTCTAATTTTTTTTCCTTATGTGTAGTTCATCTTTGAGTAAGTATGTGATGAGTCATAACTTTAATATAATTTTTTTTTTCTCTTTTGTGTATTCCATTTTTGAGTAAGTATGTAATGGATCACAACTTTATGGTTCTCATGGTTGCTAAGTTAATGTGTTTTTTTAGGGGTTTATGGTGAAATATGTGAAGTGATTTTCAAGTGCCATGAAAGGGGTTTGGAACAATTTCAAATGTTGGGTTTTGCTCGTGTGTATTTTTAGGAAAGAATGCTATCTTGTTTCGAGCTGGCTTATCTTTCGGCTCTTTATGTTTTTTGTGTTCTTTTTGAGCAGTTTATTGTATTTGTGTTTTCAGTGCAAATTTTCAAATGCCATGTAATGGGGTTTATACCTGTTTCTATATGCTCCTTGAGCATAGTTAGAAGTAGATGATGGTTTTGCTCATACATGTAGTGTTTTATGTACATCATTTATGCCAAATGAACAATATGTTCAAGTCTTTTAGTAATAAAAAATATGGGTTGTGATCTTTTTTCCGGTGAAAAAAATAGTGATGGATCACAACTCTAACATAAACTCTTTTTCTCTTATGTGTAGCTCATCTCATGATGCATTGGTGAGCAAGGGGTTGTCTCTATAGGTGTTTTTTTTTGGACAAAATCACCGAAATATGTTTTCTAGAGAAATCTTCCAGCATTTAAGTGACATCCAACAACCCCTTGGTATCACACCACATGTGGATGGCTTGTTGCTTACATATGGCCGTTGAATGAGTTTATTTCAGTACATGTCTTTGCGTACTTTAAACAACTTGGGGTTTACATGTATGCATTATAAGACAATTTAAGGTGGTCACCCTTCATAATTCCTCTCCCTTTGAATAAATATCAGTCGAAATTGCACCTTGGAAGTGATGAGTGGTGTATAATTGGAATCATAATTACTCTTCTTGCCTTGATGACGTTCACATAAATCAATCAAATACTTCACTTGAGCTTCATCTTTTATTACTTGAAACATAAAACATAAAAATGTATGTTCTTTATTTCAATCCAATTATAGTCACACTATTAGTTAGATTCTCTTTGCCTTGAGTTATGGTTGATAAAACTAAGATCATTATGGTATTGTTGTGTGAAAACATATAATGCAATGCAATGCCATATGATAGAGTCAACTGAAGTGGATGTAATTTTGTCTCTGGGTGGAACAATTTGTTTTTGGGTTGGCCAATGTTCATTACAAAATTTGTAATAGTTTACTTGTCGAGAACCTTTTAGTATTGAGTATCTATATACACACATAAGCTGATAATTGACATCACTATGCAAAATCTTGATTTTGCTTTCATGATTGGAAATTATAAATGCATGACACCTGAATGACGCACAAGTTGGCCTTTATGGCCAAGTGAACATGAAATTAGAGGAAGGTCACATAAACTTAATACCATTTAAATTGAAAGTAAAGGAAATGAACTTAAATCTTATACATTTATAATAGCCATTAAGGATCCTTTAAAGAAACTATATTTAAGAATAACAAACAACTAACAAGCATTTTCTCTTGAAGGTGCAAAGGAACGTTGAAATAATGAGATGAGACTGAATACATGTGCATAAACTATATTAAAATTACATTGGAAACATGTAACGGTAACACACTATAAAATGCAATGACATTACAAATACCTTAGAAAGATAATAAACATTTGTTTTAGGGTTTTAGTGCAAGATAAATGGCCAAAAAACATACGAGGAGAGGTAGTTGATCAAACAAAATCGAATGAAAACTTTGTTTGTGTGGAGCATAAATGCAATTTATTTTGAATTCATTAAATTAAATGGAACAAAATATATTACTAAGAGATTTTTAAACATGAGATTGGCTTAGATGGAGACATGGATTAATGGTAGAATCCTTTCCCATTGCTTTGGGGAGTAAGTAAGTAGCCTAACTCGACCCAATTTTCAACATAAAACTCTGCACTTAAATACAAGATGGTCGAAATTAGCCATAAAATTAATTAAGAGATTTTGATGTATTATGCTATAACATAATCACTAACAACCATGCTTTGGCAGACCATAATTTCAACATATAATTAACATATAAAGTATTCCTTAGCTTGTTGCATGATAATTGCTTTTTTAATATTATATAATATCATCTAGTGTGGGTTTCTTTATTATTCCATGTTGGACTTGAATAAAAGCAACTAAACAAATTTTCCTAAAGAAACTAAAAATACAAAGAGAGTATTCTCTTGGTTATTGAGATTTGATTCCATTATCGCATTTGAATGGTTATTCCTTTTGATTATTGGAAATGAGATGAGAGTAGTAAAGCATCTAATCTCGATGGTGGGTATTTGGTAGACAATTCTTGTGATAGCTAGGGTGGTAGGTGTGGGGTGGGGTGATTTTTTCCCTAGGAGGATATATAAGAGCCAAGTTTTCATGGAACATAAGAATTGCAACAAACAACCAAGCAAAATCCTATGCCCTTCTCAAGGGTCTTCAATTAACTAAAAAACAGAGGATTGTCTCACTCATAATCCTGGGAAACGCAAAGCTAATCATCAATCATATGAGAATGAGGACCTTGCTAGAGGACAAGAAATTGAGAGCTATTTTCCTGAGGATCCAACAAGAGGTGCTTTCTTATCACAATAATATTCCCCATTTCCACATCCTTAAAGCTAACAATGCTATGTGGATATGCAAGCCAACCTCACCATCATAAACTTGGTAGACGCCCTCATAATCAATGGACATGTTTCTTCCCAACCCATGCCTTGATTCCCTTATGATTACAAGTTACATGTTATTTGAGAGTCCCAAAGGTGTGTAGTATGGAAAATTCATAAGAGAATAGTCAAAGAACCACCCTTAGAAGCAAACAATAGTTCAAATCTCACGTGCAAAATTGATGACAACGTTGGATTTGGGAGCATGTCATTAACCCCCCCTTCTCATCGTGATCTTCTATCAGTCAACATAAGAACTATGTGTAACATAGATCATTTCATCCTCTCCCTTTGTACCTCCCTCGTTCCCAAAACTAAGGAGAATGTAGGATGGCATAAGAAACAAAGGGCCTCGTAGGAATTAACTACAACTGGACGAGGTATAATATGTACTTCTTCTCCACATTTTCAATTGAGAATGTGTGGGATCACTAAGCAATTAATGGAAAAGATTGAATTGATCCGAAGGAGATTATAATAATCCAATATGAGCAGGAGACAAGGCAAAAGGAAATACGAAGAGGGGCATACGAATAAGGTGCCTCATAGGAATTTCACATGAAATTAGAGCAACTAGGAACTACACCAATATCATCCCCCCCCTACAGGTTTTGCAAGTGGCATGGAAAGCAATAACAAAGGGAATGCCAAATGGAGATGAGTAAAATAGGAAGAGGAGAAGCAAGAGATAGAATCTATACCGCAATCCCTCCAAATTCAGGTTTAAGGCCTTTCTTTCCAGGTCATGAACTCCTTGGAGATCCTAGTTGGGCAAAGGCATGGACAATAATATTGCGGGAGGAATGCTATGCGTTACGATCCGAGTTGATCCCGTAGTAGAGGAAGAGGATGAATGTGGGAGGGACCTAGTCTAGCAAACTCTGGATGAATCAGATGGATTGCATTTATAAATGTAAACTAGACTTTGCACTCCATGCAATTCTATGCATTTTGAACTCTTGATCTTTTGTGTACTCTATTCAAGTCTCTTGCAACTTTTTTAACAAAATACTTTGTTAGTTTTTACTGAAAAAAAAATATGCATCTTGGGATAGTTCTAATTACACCCTATTTTAAAACTTAATGCATTTACAAATTCTTCAAAGTCTAATCTAGATTTTTTAGAGAGCGTTTCTCAAATCTCATACCATTTTTTCATAAAAGTATTGTACATTGCATTTAATTTATCATATTGATTGAACATTATTCTAATATGAAAGTTAATTCATTTTTTCTTGTAATGTGTACTTCCACATCATTTCCATTCAAATTATGTTGTGGGATATTTAATTAGAGGTTGAAAATATGTGTATATGAGAGTTGCATGCAATAATGAATTGAGATGACTAATATCTATTATTTCTAAGCATTTGCATTCTCTTTTCCATTTCCAAAGATTTTAATTATATAGATTGACTTAGTTAACTTTCAATCTATAGTGCTTTTTCCTTGGGTTCATATTCAAGGAGATTTTGTAATTAAATGTTTATTTAAGGTTTTTGAATAATAGAGGCTCATGAGCTGTTCCTTTCAACCAGTTTTTTAAAGGGATCCAAGGGTGACAACATGGATATTTTTCATGTTAATTGTCTAGATGACTTTGAGGATAATGGTGGACATAAGGATTGTTTTAATTAGGAGGTCATTATGGACATGGTAAATGTATTATTGGACGAGCTTAATGAAGATGTCAATTAAGAGGGGTCAAAGAAAACCAATCTACATGTGGTGAGGGAATTTATGGATGGAACTAAAGGAGAAAAGGTCAAACTTCTCCTCAAGAAATTTGATTTGGTTGAGATATGTGCTCTCCTTGTATTTAATGACATTGCTAATTTGGTAATTTTTATTGAATATGATATTGGAGGTTGTACTATTAATGACAAGGGTTTTGGAAACAAGGGAGTTACAATAACAATTGTTGCCAATGATGTAATTCCTAGTGAACAAGAGGTTTGCATGGCTATATTTTTCGCCAATTACCAATGGAGTCCTTCTTGTGAGAAACTTGTGTCCCGTCTCTTCTCTTGTCATAAGGATGCAAGCCAATTGTTTGGTGAAATGCTTGAACGAAAAGTGTTTGCCAAAATGCTTGATATTGATGAAATTGTTGGGGTGGCCTTATTCGAAAAGGGTTTTGATACTGAAGCAAGAAATCAAATCATGGTCAAGTATTTCAAGAAAACTTTAATCTTGTGGGTGAACTTCGTTGATTATGTGGCACACATAAAGGACATATTGTGGGTTCATATTCACGACAATTTTGTAAATTAAATGTTTCTATACGGTTTTTGAATAATGCAGCTAAATAATAAGTTACATAACTAAAAATGACTAATGTGCAAAAGGGGGTAATGAAGCTTCCATGGATACCTCTACTCATGGTGCAAGGTATCCCTCCTTATTATCATTGAAGTGTAACATTTGAGATGGTTTCTTTAACTTATAGTGTTGTTAAATCAATGAAAAAGTGAATTGTGCAGAGGACATTAAGAATTGTAAATTTTGTCCATCACCTACGTTGGACAAATGGACAACAATATTCATCTTTCACAGGAAACTTAGGAGGAATTGAACCTCGGTTGGGAATATCACCATCCCAATTCAACGGATGGGTAAGGTGGTTGTGATTTTCATTAATTTATAATATAAAAATAGGTGAATTGACATTGCCACAGAAGAAAAGAAAAAATAAAACAAAAAACACAATAAAATCAATAATTAAATTTAATGCTCACATTAAGCAAAGCCTTATTATTTCCACCACATGAACTCTTTAAATGTTTTTCTCATTATCCAACATCAAAGACTACAAAACCTTTTACACAAACCAACGAAACAAATCCAAAGGACAAAAGCCTCCTAGGATTCTTGTTCGACTTTCTTAGCTGGGGACTGCGCTGTCTCATTACTATGGAAATTTGTTCAAGTCGTTTGGATCTGTTCACAGTTTTTAAGTTCGCCCCTTTTTCTGCTACCCATAAATATTAATTTTGCATGATTTGATCATAATTACACTGTTAAAAGTTCGACGTTAGGGTTTTCATAAGGTATAATTTTTTCAATACTAGCTTTTTACAACGCTTTCAAAGCTGGAGAGGGTAGACCATTAAATCAATATACTTAGTAGTAAGACACAATTACCTACGATGAAATTGGAGGCGGTATTCAATAACCATGAGAGGAGTAGGACAATAATAACACGAAGCTAATATCAATAATAATAGTCATCATAGTAGAATAGTAGTAATATGCACTCTTTTGGGGGATTTCATGGACTAGGAAATCGGTCCATGGTGCAGAGGCCTTTAAAAACGGGAAACACATTGTTGATCTTTATATTTGACATCTTTTTCTTTTGAAGTTTACAAAGTTTTATATGCTTTCTTTTATATGTTTAACTCATTTACTCCTTCATTGTTACATATTTACCTACTTTGTCCCTCATTATCCATTTTCACTCATGAATTTCAAAAGGCCTAATAATACTAAAAAGATGAATATTCCATGTATTAATTGTTATTTGGGATGTTTGAGTTTGTTTCTTAACGGAATCTCTGAGGACGTGGCAGTTTTCCATGTATTAATTGTTATTTGGGATGTTTGAGTTTGTTTCTTAACGGAATCTCTGAGGACGTGGCAGTTTTCAGTGATTTCCATGATCCCGCGACAACACTGTTTCATCCTACAACAACTGTCTTGCTGCAACTGTCCTTGCAACAACGCATTTCTATTCCTTCAGCAACTGGCAATTCACCTTATATTTCCTCCAATGAATTTTGGAATATGGATAAATATGGTTATGCTCTTAATGATTTTCAACCAATTCAAACAACCTCCATTGTCTTAGTTTAGTTAAGTCAAAGATTGGGCCACTTTTCTTGGATCTAGTTGTAGCAAACAATTCAAACAACCTCCATTGTCTTAGTTTAGTTAAGTCAAAGATTGGGCCACTTTTCTTAGTTTAATTAAGTCAAAGATTGGGCCACTTTTCTTGGATCTAGTTGTAGCTACTTTCCTTTTTATGAAAGGAGAGCCTTATGCATGAATAAGAGAGCATAGAAGCATGTGAGATTAATTGGATTAGATTATGGATTCGAGAGGAGGAGAGTTAGGAACGAGTAGAGGTTGCAGGTTGATTGGGGTTGAAGAGTAAGACCTTGATGTAATTTCTTTATGCTGAAATAAAGAGTTTTTGATGCAAATTGTAATCCTATAGTCATAGTCTTTCTTGGCGGCTTATGCCAAGAGAGACATGGCCCCCTCTCTGGTATATGCTGCTCATTTATCTTTCCCTTATCTAGTTGTAGATTTGTGTGCATATTAGTTTAAATGTTCTATTTCCAGTTTGTGCAAGAATTTACAGCTTTGTGGTTTATGAGATTATTTCATTGCAAATGTGTGTTAGCTTAGGATCTTAATGGAATTGATATCAACATAGAAAGGTTTACAGAGATACCAACGCTCTACTTCATAACCATGTTGAATAGTATTAGTTCTGAAAGATTGCAAAAGATGTTTCAACTTTGATCCGATTTCTAATTTGATCATTCTAGAATTTAATAGCAGCAATATAAAGGTTGGTATGGAGTCTAACACTCCAATGATATAGCTATGTTACACAATATTTGATTCTAGAGGACATTTATTATGTTTGAAGGTTTCTTTTGATTTGCTTGAGTTGATAGTTTCTTCTGGATTCAATATCACTACAATCCAAAGGCTCGTAGAGGGTCTAACATCCTGCTTATATAGCTATGTTGCAATAAAGACTCGTAGGGGGTCTAACATCAATAATATTGGTTCCAAAAGATTGTAGACTTTACTTGAAGTGTTTTCAGATTTGTTTTGATGTGTTAATAGTTTATTTTGGGATTAACATCAACAATTCAAAGGTTTACAGAGTTATAAGCACTCTACTCATATAACCATGCTGGATAATGATTGATTTCAAAAGAACTGTGATTCCCGTGTGAAGATTTTATATAAGTGTGAGGGATCCCAGCTTGGCTGTTTTCAGATTTGGCTATTGAAGGATAGACGTGTGGCTTAGATAGATTTTGAAGCACTTTAAGATTCAATCCTGTATATATTTTACTAAGCACTTCACAAGCTTACGAGCCCCCAGGTTGCAATTTATGTTCTCAAATTATGTTATATAATTTTCCCAACATTTTGGTGCCGTTATCGGGGAAGTGCTTAAGGAGATAGTTTTGAAGTGAGTATTTATTTTAGCTGATGGTAGTGCCAACATTTTAGACTCGGAGAAGGGGGAGCAATAAGACAAGAGGTAAAAGTTGCACATCTTATGTAGATAGGTTCCTCCAAGCCCTTGTTGCGCTGGTTGGTGAGTAAAGCATGTTTTGAAAGTTTTTACAACATTTAAAATTGAATGTTAATGGTAGCTTTACAAGTTTTTATTCAAAGAAAAAAAAACCTGCAATAATCCATGTGCCAAGGATTATCAACTAGAAAGAATCCTTTTAGAATGCTCATGAGTTGTTGGTGAAGAAGAATCTTACTCCAGGGAATCTCTCAAATTTTGGCAGCAACAAGGAACATTTCAGTATTTTAGGAGGAGCAAGTTCTGACATAAGTCCAGAATGTTGCACTTGGAGCAGCAACAAAAGATAAAAAAATCCCATCAAGAAGAAGACCAAGGAGAGATCAAAGAGCCATAAACATTGTTTTATGGAGATCAGATTTTAGAGACATAAAATGAGAGATCTCTACCACGCCAATCATCATATCTATTATGCCTTTAAAAAAACCAACCAACAATTAAGAGAAGATCTGCATGGCATGAGAAAGGAGGACATGAAAGATGAAGAGGAGAACCAAGAGATATCTGATTACATTGAAGAGTGGTTCTAGGAAGTTGTCAGACCAACGCACCAACTTCTTCTTCAACAATTCTTGGCACCACATCAAGATGATCAGTTGGTTCTTCATGTTTAGGTACATGTCAGCGTTTATATTTCAAATCTGGACATGAATTTGTTTGTATGCCTATTGTGCACATGGCTTCACTGGAAGTATGCCTATACTTGAGTGAAGATTTATCTTTCTAAAGTAGAGTAGGGTAGTGTAGAAACAAATTAACAAAAGAAATAAGGAGGGATGCTCCAGTTGGCTACAATATCAGATTATTGTTTCACTCAGATTGATAAGTATTCAGACCTAGTGTGCAAGGCAAGAAGCAACATGTTTCTGTTTTGGTTCATGCTCTTATTTCAGTTTCAATATTTCTTGAGATCTTCCTTGCACTTAGTTTTGATTTTGTCTTAGTGGGAATAAAACAATGCAAGATGAGTTGCTGCCTATTCTGTATAAGGGAACATCACAACCATGCATTAACATTTGAGAAAGATATGACAAACAAGCAAGACATAGTATATTCTGCTCCAAAACAGACTTTATTGCAGAGATTTGTAGTGTATATTTTGTTGAGTTTAAAGATTTCCAGTCCTCATTATCCTTCATTCAGGAAAATAGAGTGATCATTTAGAATTTAAACAAAAGATGGTTTCATGAATCAATTGTCCTGTTTTGTACAATATTCATTTACCTTTTTAAAGGACAGGGAAAATGTGCAAGAGTAAGTCTGTAGTCATCCAATGTGGAGATGCATAGTCATTTGTTTATGAACTTTTAAACAAGTTTTACATATAAGTTGTTGAACTTCATCCCATCAGATAGTCACATGGTATATAATTCAAGCAGAATCAGATCCTTCACATTTTTCCAATGCTTAATATTTTTGGCAGCCTCTTTATTAGCAATGCATGAAACATGGAAGCTCCATTTCACATGATTTAATTCTTGGAGAAGATCGTAACATTTTGAAGTATAGTTCTTGACTCTGCAACATTTTAAATAGAGTAGCGACAGTCAACATTCTAGTTCTTGTTGCTTTCCAGGTATCTGATTTATGAGATAATTTCTGAGCAAACGAAACAAAATCTCGAAAATCTGCCAAAAACTTACTTGCAGAATATGCCCAATTAGGTTAATCTCGGGCCGTTTGACAAAATTCTAAATGGATTGAGAGAAAATGGGGTTTTTATGAGAACAAATTTCCCAGAATTTCAGGTTGCGGTCGACTCTCCATAAACACCCAGTGATCAATCAGTTAAATTAGTCAACGTGGAGGAAGATCCTTGGTCCATGGTTAAATGATGGAATTGATCTAGTAATTTATCGTTTACCCTTAATTTAATTAAAACCAAATCAAATCTCTCAAATCTCAGTCAAGAAGCATATCCAAAGTCTTAGGGAAGTCTATCTTTCAGTTGAGTTGAGCTGGGAATACAACCTATTTTGGGGTGATCTACATTAGAAAATAACTTGAAAAACGACCTCCTACCTTTGTTGGATAGGTGATAAACCATATTTATTATTGTTTTAGTTAAACAAGTTTAAAAGGGTTCGATTGATTGATTGTTGAGGCTGCCATATTCAGTCTGCACTTTTCCCAATTAGAGAGGTCTACTTTTCAGCGAGGGTTCGATGCTCAGAAAAATCCTACAATAATATGACTTAAGAGTAGCGTCTCAGTCCTTTTTGGCAGCTTCTTTTTGTAGAAAATGCATTTGATTATTCCAAGATGCTTTCAACATTGTAATCAGGACATAATGATCTGATTGTGGTAGCATACTCTATTTGGGAATCGTGCGGAGCCTAAAGTCTTTATTATGATCTGATTTGAAGAGTGCTACAAGGAAGTCTATAATGCTTGTTTTATGGTATCAACGCATGATTCAACCATTTGCGTTAAAATTGCTACTTCCAGAAGCAGGTGGAAAAAATAATCATTTGGCTACAATATTTTAAGAATGGCCATGAATTCCAGTCAGTTGAAGGTGTCTTCTCGTCATGCTAGGGAAGTAAGGGAATGATTATTATGCATGCATAAATTTATTTTATGTTTCTTAGTATTTCATTTCCATAATTTTTCTTGCATCTATGTCTCTTTTTGATCTAACAAAAGATGCAGAGCATCCATGATACCACCGGCATAAATTTCCAGCAATATATCAACAAGTTTTTGTAGAGGCCTTAATTTTATTTGCATGTGGACATGCCAATTCTCAGGTGCGGGGAAGAGGCGTGTTACTCTTATAGTAACCACAATTTAGATCACATCTAGCCGGATCATGCAGCATGTAGTCATTTTCAACATTTTTTTTGTGAAACAAACAATGTTTATTCACGCGTTGGTTCAGATTTACAAATTACTTTTGCTGAAGTTGTCATCACCACCAAAGAGATATAAGCATCACTATGGATGTGAATCATGAACAACCACATAAAATCAAATAAAAAAATCAAAGCACATAAATTCTATGATTTCTAGCATTTGTTTTTATAAAATAGGACAAAATTGATCTGGCCATATTCCTATTTCGTGTAGCACCTTGTTATGTTCCTGTAACATCCTGTTTGAAGGTCATTTTTTTCACAGTGATTGTAACCAGCTGAGACAGAGTAAAAGGATTCCAGGACATGGATCATGTGCTCCCTATGATTGTTTAAGCAAGAGGTGGTTAGCCTTTCCAAAACCTGCATAATGAAAAAACCATGGATGTGACTTCGAGGCCAATTTTTCAAAAATTTCATGTAGCATACTCTGTTCGTGCAACAACAATATTTCCAGTTTCAAACATTTCAACTCAAGTTTATTTCAACAAAATTCTCTTCATCATGCATCCAAAAGTTTATTACTTGTCTTCCACGGCATTGAACATCTGAAGAATTTAAGGTTGGGTAAGCAAATTCTAACTTCTAGCTATCAGTTTACATGGGAATTCATGTATATAAAATTTCGAAGTTATCATTTTCTGTCACCCGCCCTATCGTACATATTACCTTGTTCATTCCATTTACTAATTTTTTCCAAGAACATGATGCCTAATAACTCATAGTCTAATCTCATTAAGCCTACTACCTTGTTCTCCTTCATATCTTGCCCAGAACTCAAATGCAAGAGAACGAGAGGGGGAAGACTATCTTTGTTGCATGAGGACATGCAATATATTAAGTGTGGGGGAGATGTTGAGCTCCGGATTTAACATCTTTTGAAGGATTATTTTACAATTTTTTATATCATTCTCTTAATATGTTTCACTCATTTAAGTCTTCGTTGTCACGTATTTACCTACTTCCTCCCTCATTATTCAGTTCCACTCATATGAACTTCAAAAGGATTGATATCGCTAAAAAGACGAATATTCCATGTATTAATGATTATTTGAGATGTATGAGTTTATTTTTTAACCGAAGCTTTGAGGATGTGGCAATTTTCAGTGATTACAACAACATATTTCTATTCCTGCAACAACCAACAATTCGCCTTACCTTTCCTCCAACGAATTTTGGAAAATGGATAAATATTGTTATGCTCTTAATGATCTTTAACCAATTCAAACAACCTCCATTGTATTAGTTTAGTTAAGTCAAAGATTGGGTTGGTTGTGGACCCACTTTTTTTTGGATCTAGTTGTAACTCTTTTGATTTTTAGGAGAGGAGAGCCTTGTGTATAAATAAGAGAGCGTAGAAGCATGTAAGATTCATTGGATTAGATTATGGATTAGAGAGGAGGAGAGTTAGGCAAAAGTAGAGGTTGTAGGTTGAGTGGGGTTGAAGAGTAAGACCATGCTGTAATTTCTTTATGTTGAATTCAAGAGTTTTTGTTGCAAATTATGATCCTATTGTCATAGTCTTTCTTGGAAACGTATGTTAAGAGAGGAAGAGCCCCCTCTTTGGTATATGCTGCTCATTTATCTTTCCCTTTTCCGGTTGTAGATTTGTGTGTGTGTTAGTTTAAATGCTCCATTTCCAATTTCTGCAAGAATTTATAGCTTTGTGGTTTATGAGATTATTTCATTGAGTGTGTCGGCTTAGAATCTTTATGGAATTGATATTAACAGATAAAGGTTTACATAGAGCCCAACACTCTACTTCATAACCATGTTGGATAGTATTAGTTCTGAAAGATTGTAGAAGATATTTAAGCTTTGCTTTGATTTCTGATTTGGTCCTTCTAGAGTTTAATATTAGCAATACGAAGGTTGGCAAGGAGTCTAGCACTCCATTGATATAGTGTCATGTCCCCACATTTTGGACCAACAAAAGTGTGGACCATGCTAAACACCTAAGGGGACTAAGTGGAATTAATGAAGTTGCCTACGGAAATTTTGCTAAATAATTATTATTAAGACATGTACTTGATTTTAATTATTTCCATTAATTAATTATTTTGCAAATAGCATGTGTAATTGAGCTTGCCATGTCAGGCACAATTGGAAAGCTAACTTGCCAAGGGAAGAGATCAAGAAAGTGGAAACTCTATGACAAACATAGTTAGAGATAAAAGGGAAAGTTCCCAAAAGCTATGACAAAAGATGTCATAACAAAAGCATGGAATTTTTGGAAAAGGAGGGTGAAATTTCCTTTTGGAGACTCAGAAAAGCGGTCAGAACAAAAGCATGAAATTTTTGGCAAAGGAGGGCGCGGTTTCCTTTTGGAGACTCAGTATCAAAAGCACGGAAAAGCATAAAGTTGTCAAGGATAAAAGCAACATCTCTTTGACTAAGGAGGGCGTAGTGGCTAAGTTAGATGGATGACTTGGACAGGGAAACATATCCACATGGTCCTACATTCCAATTTGCTCAAGGAGGGCACATGACATGGCAGGGTTATGGATTTAGGTGTTGACTTGCTCTCACAGGTCACCTATTGCCTCTACTTGCTAAACAGGTCACCCAAATATCTATTAAAAAACAATTCAAGATCATTCACACAGTTTGGTTGATGAATGTTTGGTACATGCTTATGTGAAGTATAGTTTTCTAAGTGATGCACCTCAGAGCTTTGGGAGATGAGCCCCAAACCTTTCCTTCCCCACTCTTCCATTCCCATTCCCTTCTCTTTGAAGGTATGGGGCGCATAATTTTCAACCAATGAAGTCTTATCAGTCATATTTTTCAGCCTCCATCTCAGACAAGTCGAGCTCCACTGAAGCCCAAGCTTCACCTATGCTCTCAGTCTCTCTCATGTCTAATTTTGGGCCTCCTACCCATCATTTTGAGCCCTGATGTAATGGTTAGTCAATATGATGTGTATCAATTGATAAATAATGTTATTTATCTCTTTCAGGTCGTAATTAGTCTGTTCATTAAGTTTGCATACTCAGTTTTCCATGTATAAGCTTAACTAGTCATTGAAATGAGGGATTTGAGCATTCTAAGGAAATAATAATTGAGCCTTGTTCATGGGCATGAGTTTGGATGGTTTAATATTCTATAATAATATGTATTATGTTATTTCAAATGAATTTATCAGGTCTACAATAGTTCTGTTATGAATTCCAAGCTTATTTACACACCCTAGCTAGATTACTAGTTAAATTTGACTAGTCTAGTTGTTCTTTCAATTCAGAGAGTTATATTCAGTAATTTTCGATTCTGTAAGTTGCAGTGTCTCACTGACAGACCCACCTACCCATACATACTTCCATATCAGAAATTCATTGAGTATGTACAGTTTTTTGGGAGCCTCCATTGCACAGGACTTCCTTACTCCAAAATTGCCTAAAAACCCCAATTCGCTCCTAAACTCTTCAATATGCTCCAGAACTGTCCCAAACTATACTGAACCTTATTTGATGATACATAAATGTTAGAAAACACCNATTGCCTAAAAACCCCAATTCGCTCCTAAACTCTTCAATATGCTCCAGAACTGTCCCAAACTATACTGAACCTTATTTGATGATACATAAATGTTAGAAAACCCCTCCATTATTTTCCACAAGCCACTAGTCGAAATTACTGAATAAAATTCCCTAGTTTCATGGTTGGGTGACCCAGAAGTGGGGGATTAAGTTTCCACATAGAGGACTTTGAAAAATGAATGGTTCTCGATATAAATGTGTTAGGGGAAATAAATTCACTGTTCTGAAACTTAACTTTGGTTTGTTTCCTTTTCCTACTCCCATGCCTACAAATTTCCCAGCAAAACACATTGAATTACCTAGTCCGAAGTTTCACCTAGTGTTTGTAATTTCATATCAGAATTTAATTTAATTTGCAACAATAGTTAGTGTTCAGATCTGCATATTAGATATCGTAACATTATAGTGGTATCAAATATCTTTCCTTGGATAATCTCGTGGAAATAAATCTCTCAGTGAAGAAAGTTGCAGCCATGAGGCTCCTACCATACTCTGAGCAAGACTATGATGAGCAGTATGAAGCAAACTATAGTAGGGATGCAGAAGACATTGAGCAGTATGAAGAAGAAGATTATGAAAATCCCACACGAAGTACCTCAGTGTAATGTCCCGGTTTTGACCCCGTTTGCATGATGTATATATATGTAATTAATCGTGGTGAGGAGCTAAAGGCAAAAGCCCCACCATCGATTTGGTTGTGTATGTTTCGGCAATGGGGATAGTTGCCGATGGTGTGTCGTGCTATCCGACACCTTATAATTTGACATCATGTAAATACGCACATCAATTAAAATAAACCACAACCAGCTACGACAGTGCAATGTTGAATGAAAAGGGCATGGTTCCAAAGGATAAGGGGTGGGGGATGTCAAACCTTGGTTATGGGGGAAAAAACCCATGTTTTACCACCTTGTTTGATTTGCCACCTTTCTTGTTCACCAACCTCTTCAATGGCTTGGTTTTGTTTTTTTGGGGGCAGTTATGGCTGGTGGTTGAGGCAGTTATTGCCTTTGGGAGTGGGGTAGTAGGACTGTCAGTCCTTTGCCCACACACCCACTCCACCCACAACTGCCTTCACTCCACTCTCCCTTGACTCCCTTCTCGCCTTGGTCTGTTCGTCCTCCCGACTGCCTGTTAATCCTCACGCAGGATTTGGTCTGTTCATGTCTCACGCAGAGACAGGTTCAACTTCCTCCTGTGCACCGTTGTTCTGTTGATCCGCATGCTTAGACCATTGTTCTGTTCACCTCACGTAGAGAGAGACATGCTGCTCATCCTCACGCAGGCTGGGAGTCTTGCTCTGTGCTCCTCACGCACCAGTCGCGGGTCTTCTCTGGTTGTGCACGCAGCGAGTAGGTAGAAGGGCCTCAAGGACCCGATTCCACTGGTATGTGTCGTAGCCGTGGCTTTAATCCACGTTTTCTGCTTGTTGTTGGATGCACCCACGATTTGGGTTGCTGTTGTGTTTTCCCACGATGTTTGGGGACTGTTGAGAGTCCGATTTTTGTTTCCACTTCGGACTGTGCATGTGTGTTCATCCATGCTCTGCCTGGGCTGCGTCTTTTCTTTTACGCACTGACTGTGAGTTGTGTTTTCTCATGTTGCTGTTGTTGGTAGAAGCGTGACTGTTGGCTTCTCCTTGTTTTGGGATGTGCATTGCTGTTATTATTCATTGTGTGCGTTGGGCTGCTGAAGTACCCTGGTTTTGGGTTGCAGCTGAGTTGTTTGGCCACGCTAGGGCCAAGGACAACTCTGTGTTGCCTTGTGGGATTGAGCTGTGCTCATCGTTTGTTGGGATTATTCCTGGTTGTCTTTGCCTTCTTCACCGAGCTGTGAAGGGATTGTTTTGCTGCGGTAGACAGTGGTCGGTCTTCGGACTGTGCTAGCTTGGCCGATTGTTGAAGGCCTGGTAAACCCAGCAGTGTTGGTTTGGATGATTGTGTCCCTTGGCTATGTGTAAGCCTGCTTGTACCCTTAGTCCTTTAGGAATCATGCCCAGCTCGGGGGTGGCAGTGTTGCTGAGAGATTGATGAGCACGCTGGCCTATGGTTGGGTGGAACATTGCAGCGACGTAGCTGGTTGCGGAATTATTCATCAAAAGATAAGTGCTACTGTTATCCTATCTTGGCAATTTTATTGATGTCAAATGAATAATAATGAACATGCGGGATGCTGGAATTGTAGGAATGTATGTGTGTTATGAACATGTGAATGCTGGGAATGTATACGTTTGCTTCCGCTGTATGATTGAGGAGTTAGGCATCTGTGTATGCTTGTGTGTTTAGGCATCTTCGTATGCATTCTGTTAAGAAATTTCATTTTAGTATTGATGGATCATGCATCTGGTTATGTATCTTTGTCATGGATTATGTTTAAGTTTTTAGTCCAGCACTGATTTATCCCTGTTCATGTTCATGGGGTTGTTTGCCCGGCTGTATGTGGTGTTCGTCGCATCCTCTTCGCCGGTCGAAGGGATGGGGACGTGACAGTATGGTATCAGAGCTCGAGGTTGCAACAGTGGGCCTCTATGGGCCATGAAGGATGCAGTGACAGAAGGTAGAATTACCTTCTATGTTCAACAGAACAACAACAATCAGGAAATTTGATGACAGTGGATGAATGGAAAAATTCAAAAAAATTTCTAAGTATTTGAACAGTCATTCATCGGAGCACTAAGTGGAAAAGAATTCTGCTGTGGCAGAAGTGTTAGTGGAATTGACTTTCGTTGTGGCAGAAGAATTAGGGGATCAACGTCCGCCGTTGCGGATGTAAAAACAACTAGGCGTTCGACGAGTAAGAAAGTGCTCGTGCGTCCGCCGTTGCGGAAGCCAAAGCACTAAGGCTTTCGATGTAAAAGCCCGCCGATGCCGATCGGGTCACACCACAGTTGATTTGGCCGCCGAACGAAAGGAGATAGAGGATGGCAAGCCGCCGTTGCGGCTGTTGATGGAACTTCCTCGCCGACGAAAAAAGAAGAAAACTGAGCCGATCAAGCAGCGAAGGAAGAAAGAAGAAAGGCGAGGTTGAAAATTCGTCTAAGTATGGAAACCATCAGAAGAGAAAGTGTTTTTCGTGTGCCACCGTTGTGGAAGTGAAAGCACTAAGTCTTCCGATTAGAAAGATTGCCGACGCCGATGCCAGTCAAAAATTAGTTTACCAATCGGAAGAAATAGTGGTTGGCGTTTCGCCGTTGCGGAAGCCAAAGACACTAACCTTCCGAAGTGCAAAGACCGCCGACGCCCGAAAGTTCAAAATTTTTCTAAGTAAAGGGCGACCGTCGGAAGGAGTTCGTCTTTGGTGTGCCGCTGTTACAGAAGCCAAAGTAATTAGCCAGCCGATGAGGAAGACCTCCGACGCCGCAGAAAAGTTTAAAATTGTTCCAAGTAAACCGCCGCCAGTCAGAAGAGAAAGCCTTTCGTGAGCCATCATTGCAGAAGCGAAAGCATTACGACTTCCGACCAGAAAGGCTGCTGACGCCGATCGGAAAGAGAAAGCGCTCCATGTTCCGTCGTTGCGGCTGCTGATGGACTATTGTTCAGAAAGGTTAATGGAGCCGATAGCCGATGTACAGCAGAGGGATTAGTGGTTTCGACTGCCGAAACACCGGATGGATAGCTGAAAGAGAGCCTATTCTGCACAGGGGAAAATTTGAGTTTTCCGTGGGATTCTTCCAATAGATTTCAACTGTTTTTCAGTGGGATTTTGAGCTATTTTTTAGTGGATTTTCAGGGCCGAAAATGGAGAAAGTGGCAGCGATCTAATGCGCCAGATTGCACGGAAACCAATGATTTACACACACACACACACACAAAAACGAGGGCGCTGCCCTCGACCCACCCTGTTGTGGCGCAGGGAAGCCACAAGGGGGCAAGCCCCCTTGACCCCCGTCGTCCCCTGAGACAGTCATTCTTGTGAAAAGAAAATTCTGTGTTTGGGCAAATTAATCAAACCCAGAATTCATGAAAGATGAATGGTGCAATGGAAGTGAGGTGGCTGAAGTTGGAAACCAAAATATAGTTGTGTGTAAAAATGCAGAGATTTGATGAAAATCGTCATTTTAGAAGTAGTGTGGTTTTCACACCCGAGGTCGGAATGAAGCATGTGGATAGGCGTTGGAAAGCTTATCCAGTAGGGAGCAAGGGTAAGTCACCAGAATCTGAGCATGAAGCAGCAAAGTGCTAATGATGGCCGCTGCTATCAAATGGAAAAATATGGACAGTTGCATGCCCAGGGGGTAGCAAGGACTAAGAAGTCGACCAGCTGCTGTGTGGAAGAGGGTTCCATGGGAGGATGAAAGACTTGAAAAGGGAAGTTTTTCTTAAAACCCTGTCTTGCTGATTATAGCTACATTTCCTAAGTTTTAGGCATGAAATGCATGAGGATATGTATTACATGCATAGGATATTGCATGTTGGTAAGAGTATTGAAAATTATACATTTATAGTGAACCACTAATGATAATCATTGCTTTGATGTTGACATTAGTGGGAAAACCAACGATGACATGGACCTAGCTGAATATGTTGCAGATGCAGATGGAATGTGACCAGCAACCCTATGAAGAAAGGGACAAGGCGACAAGTCCATAACAAAAGTTGGTGAGCAAATTTTGCAATCTCCTGCAAAGGACCAACCAAATTGGTCATGTCAAGGGTGTAAGTACGACCCATGCAGGTAAGAGTTTGCTTATGATAAATTCCATGGAGTGGTAAAGGTAAGAGACCTCATACCATGTGGAAATTGGAATATAGAAAGATGTCATTCCTGTATATGTTGATTGAGCTTAGTAGCCCAAGGAAAGTAAGCATAGGTGCAATGTTGTGGTGCATTGCATGAATGCATTGAGATGAGGCATGTGATATTATGAATGACTAATGACCGAGATGATGAATTGATGACAATTCAGGAACCATTTCAGAGGTTGCTATGAATGCAGGATAGTCATGATCAATTGGCTGCCAGAAATGCTCTATGGAAGAGCAAGGTGGTATGAATGAGACGCTTGTGAAGTAAGGAGTTACATAAATGATATGACTATATCTAAACATTCTATTTAATTGCATAAATGATATGACTATACCTTGCAATGTTAGTATGATAATGATTGCATGAAATAAATGAGCTTTGATAATGCTGACGTGACTAATAGCTGGAAGTATTTGAATTTTATAAATTCTGAAAATGCTTCAGTGAGGCTTGTAGCAATGAAAAGGTTATATGCATCCGAACTTACCAAGTGTTTGGTTGATTGAAGCTCATGTTTCAGGTAGATTATTTCAAGCATGGTAGTGAGAGGTAAGACCTTGACCAATGCTAGAATCTACCATGTATGAGAAGAATCTCATGGTTGTAAAAATAGTTGGTATGCATAATAGGTTGTTAAATTCGAATTGTGAATTTTGGATTTAAGCAAATTGCTGACAACCACTAGCCACTATTGGCTTGCATAAGATTGTGTTTGGATGATTGAAACTCAGGTTTCAGGTAGATTATTTCGAGCATGGCAGTGAGAGGTAAGATCCTGACCAATGCCATAATCTACCATGTGAAAGAGCCAAACCTTATGAGAAGAGTCTCATAGTTGTAAAAGTAGTTGGTATGCATAATGGATTGTTAAATTTGAATTGTGAATTTCGAATTTAAGAATTGCTAACGACTACTAATCACTGTTGGCTTGTATGAGATTGTGTCAGGAGGGACGCATGGTAAGTGGGTAATCATGTTATGATAGTAAGCATAAAATTATAATGGGCATAATAGTGCTGCTTACAAGAGACCCACAATTGAGCAAGTCAATTTCTGTAGTAGATAGAATTGCAAATTCTTATTGAATTTGATTGCTAATGTCATTGCTTGGTTATGGAACGATCAATTTGGATTGTAGTATCAGGTAATGAATGACTGTTTGGCTATTTGATGAATGTGTCAGGGGTACACGCTGCAGGAAGATCATGTGTGATGACCTACAAGAGCCAAACTTCATGGGAAGGTTTTCCCTTAGAAATGGGTTTCGGGTGAAACGCCATTGGACATTTTGAAAATGTCTCATCTGCACTGCATGTTTGGTAGTAACATGAGTGAGATGGTATGGGTTATGTCGGTAAGACATGTGTGAATGTGAAATATAAAGAGGAGTTGGGATGGCTAACTGAGGGACTGTTAACTCAGGGAAGGAGCATCCATTCCTCCTTAACAAAGGCATACTGCGACGGCAAATGGATAAGTGTTATGTGACCCTTGCTAAGAATATGCATGTTTAATTATTAAATTCCATATGCAGAACATGTTTTGGTTTTATTTCCATGATGACCGATTGCTTGAGTATGAATAGGGCCTGCATGGCACACACCGGGAATGGGTGCACACTTTTCCGATGTCGGATCATGAAAGGGTTGTCAATATTGATTACACCCTAGGGAGTGGACGCACTCCTGGTGTCTCAATACTTGATAGTGAATGATGAGAAATATGATTATGATTTTTAAAACAATAACACTAATGGGTTTGCTTGTATTGCTTGTGTTGCTTGTGTGGACAGGCTAAAGGTAAAAGGTAAAGGTAAATGGTAAATGGTTGTTGTGAGGGGTTGCGGAGTAAGGGTTATGGTTGATATAAGTGCATGTTGATATAAGTGCATGTGTTATTGTTGGTATAAGTGCATGCTGGTATAAGTGCATGTTGGGTTGTGATATGCCTGGGGATCCATAGTAGATCCTAGACCTGGAAATGGTCATGGTAAAGTTCCAAGCCCAGTCGACACGATTGTGTACTGGCTGGACATTAATTATTTGATGTTGAGGAGAAGCCTGCATGCTGACCTAACATATAAGTCCATAGGCGATCCCAAGGCTTGCAAGGTGAAGCAGGAGCCTGTGGACGAACGAGGAAATGCACAATATAGATAAGTATTGGATTATTTTGCTTATGACTAAACATGTGTATATGATTTGGTTATGATGTTTTATCTCTAGAACAAGATAAAACCGATGAGAATAAACTAAACATGTGAATTTATTCAATGTTTGGATATAGGTATCGCTAGAAAGCTCAGAATGAGCGGCAATGAAAAAGGTGCTAGTAAGACGGGGGAGTCCTAGCAGTTGAGACAAACCATGTGGAGAGACTCCATGGTTTAGAGGTCTGGAATAGACCAAAGACACTAAGTGTCATGACCAAGAAGGGTTGGTCCAGCATTCACGGTGAAGTGAAAGAGGCTGAGAGCATGAAAAGCCACAGTGATGGTGTGGGTTCCAGGATGGAACAAAACAAAGAGGGGAAAAACTCTTACTGCTCTCTCTTGCCTTTTGATTATATATACGTATATATTTATGCATTGTGAAAAACAAAAGATTGTTGAATGCATGTATGACTGAAAATGGAATGTGTGTATTCGCTTAAGTAAATTTGTGAATGCTGGAATAGTTAATTCCCTACCCAGGAATGGACATGAATGAGCTCATGTGCCTGTTGGGGAAAGGCATGAAAAATATGAAAGTCTCCTTGATGAGACTTGGACTGTCATGCCAATTGGGTAATTAACTGACTAATTTTGATGCCTATATTATGCTTGGTTTGATAGAATTTCAATGGTGCATTTCACAGGTGAGAAAAGTGAAACCAGGTGGTGCACATTGATCATGGTAGCAGATCAAAAGTTGTTGGACTTAGATGGAAGTCTCCTTCAAGTGATTGCCAAGACCCAAGAGAATCTTGGGGAGATGCTCAAGATACAGAGAAGGCAGAGTGAAATGAACCACCAGATTTTGCAAGACTCTATTGGTTTGCAAAGGGAGGTGAAAAGCCTTCTGGGAGCAATCGGCAAAGGAAAGGAAGGCGGATCAATGATGGGACAATTGTCCAAGCGACCCGATAACAAACGGTCCAGGCATGAAGACTCAAAGGAAATTGAGCAGGTAAAGATGAAGCAGCCAGTGAGATGCTGGAGATGCGGAGAACATCATTTACGCCGGGACTGCCCAATGAGGGAACATGATAAAGGCAATAGCCGCAAAGTTCCTAGACTTCGGGATGAGCTGGAAGCTGAGAACCAGCAGGAGAAGTCCATGGAAGCCGAGGGGCTTGGTCTTGAATGTTCAAGTAGATGATTGAACGTGGGACAGATCTGCAAAATTTTGAAATTTTGATGTGCAATTGGATATGTATTGTATATATGTAACGGAACACCGAGGACAGTGTTATTCCAAGGGGGAGGGGAATGTAATGTCCTGGTTTTGACCCCGTTTGCATGATGTATATATATGTAATTAATCGTGGTGAGGAGCTAAAGGCAAAAGCCCCACCATCGATTTGGTTGTGTATGTTTCGGCAATGGGGATAGTTGCCGATGGTGTGTCGTGCTATCCAACAACTTATAATTTGACATCATGTAAATACACACATCAATTAAAATAAACCACAACCAGCTGCGACAGTGCAACGTTGAATGAAAATGGCATGGTTCCAAATGATAAGGGGTGGGGGATGTCAAACCTTGGTTATGGGGGAAAAAAACCCATGTTTTACCACCTTGTTTGATTTACGACCTTTCTTGTTCACCAACCTCCTCAATGGCTTGGTTTTGTTTTGTTGGGGGCAGTTATGGTTGGTGGTTGAGGAAGTTATTGGCTTTGGGAGTGGGGTGGCAGGACTGTCAGTCCTTTGCCCACACGCCCACTCCACCCATGACTGCCTTCACTCCACTCTCCCTCGAATCCCTTCTCGCCTTGGTCTGTTTGTCCTCCCGACTGCCTGTTAATCCTCACGCATGATTTGGTCTGTTCATGTCTCATGCAGAGACAGGTTCGGCTTCCTCCTGTGCATCGTTTTTCTGTTGATCCGCGTGCTTAGACCATTGTTCTGTTCACCTCACATAGAGAGAGACGTGCTGTTCATCCTCGTGCAGGCTGGGAGTCTTGCTCTGTGCTCCTCACGCACCAGTCGCGGGTCTTCTCTGGTTGTGCACGCAGCGAGCAGGTAGAATGGCCTCAAGGGCCCGATTCCACTGGTATGTGTCGTAGCCGTGGCTTTAATCCATGTTTTCTGCTTGTTGTTGGTTGCACCCACGATTTGGGTTGCTGTTGTGTTTTGCCACGATGTTTGGGGACTGTTGAGAGTCCGATTTTGTTTCCACTTCGGACTGTGCATGTGTGTTCACCCATGCTCTGCCTGGGCTGCGTCTTTTCTTTTACGCACAGACTGTGAGTTGTGTTTTCTCATGTTGCTGTTGTTGGTAGAAGCGTGACTGTTGGATTCTCCTTGTTTTGGGATGTGCATTGCTGTTATTTTGTGTGCGTTCGGCTGCTGAAGTACCCTGGTTTTGGGTTGCAGCTGAGTTGTTTGGCCATGCTAGGGCCAAGGGAAACTCTGTTTTTCCTTGTGGGCTTGAGCTGTGCTCATCGTTTGTTGGGATTATTCCTGGTTGTCTTTGCCTTCTTCACCGAGCTTTGAAGGGATTGTTTTGCTGTGGTAGGCAGTGGTCGGTCTTCGGACTGTGCTGGCTTGGCCGATTGTTGAAGGCCTGGTAAACCCAGCCATGTTGGTTTGGATGATTGTGTCCCTTGGATATCTGTAAGCCTGCTTGTCCCCTTAGTCCTTTAGGAATCATGCCCAGCTCGGGGGTGACAGTGTTGCCGAGAGATTGATGAGCACGCTGGCCTATGGTTGGGTGGAACATTGCAGCGACGTAGCTGGTTGCAGAATTATTCATCAAAATATAAGTGCTACTGTTATCCTATCTCGGCAATTATATTGATGTCAAATGAATAATAATGAACATGTGGGATGCCGGAATTGTAGGAATGTATGTGTGTTATGAACATGTGAATGCTGGGAATGTATACGTTTGCTTCCGCTATATGATTGAGGAGTTAGGCATCTGTGTATGCTTATGTGTTTATGCATCTTCGTATGCATTCTGTTAAGAAATTTCATTTCAGCATTGATGGATCATGCATCTGGTTATGTATCTCTGTCATGGATTATGTTTAAGTTTTTAGTTCAGCACTGATTTATCCCTGTTCATGTTCATGGGGCTGTTTGCCTGGCTATATGTGGTGTTCGTCGCGTCCTCTTCGCCGGTCGAAGGGATGGGGACGTGACACTCAGGTAGATTATGTAGGGATGATGTTGATGATTTCTTGCCTCCATATTATGATGAATCCATGTGGCAGAAATCTACTAGTGTCGGCGGTCTAGTGTTTAATGGGAAGAACCCTAAGAAATATTCCCAGTATTTCATGGAATACTGTGCCTTGAAAGAAGAGATAAGGGAGGTCTTATATTTTTGAGATTTATGTACACTGAAAATACAAAATCTATTCGGAGATCCCTACAATGGGGAAAACATGAGAAAGATTGCACACATGGTTGATGAAGTGTGCAAGAAGGTGGAGACTGGATGGTTTCCACCAGGAGCCAAAAGAGGAGTCAGAAAGAAAGATTCATCAAAGCCATTTTATTTCCCAAGCATTAGGAGAATGTTTGGTTTTTATTCTAGTAGAGTGTCCAAGAGATGTGAGTTGAGAACCACTCAAGATGAAGAAGCCTCAAGTTCCTTGAAAGAAGAGGAAGAGAATGCATGTGCAGATGAAGACCCAACAATAAAAAATTTGGTTGTTGGTAGTGTGGATAATGAATGCACTTCCAATTTCTTTGTGGGTGTTCTGTAGATCACTGAAAAAGATGTGGGCTCAAGTATGGGTGAAGAGACATATTTTGGATCAGATCCAAAAGGATAATGAAAATCAGAGTTACATGCTCCTTTTGAGCCACACAAAGAAGAAGAAAACAAGACCACACCGCTTGGGTGTGTACCATAATATTTGGTGGAGGAGCAGGCCACCTTAGTATCACTTAGGGAACATGGAAAGGTGAAGAACATGGATAATAAAAGTTATGATTTTTGCAGCAACCATGTACACTTGAAACCATTTGATCCATGGAAATATAAAAAGTCTTCACTTGCATCTGAGGACTGCAAAAGGAAGGCCAATTGCGAGGGAGATACATTCACTCCTAGTTTCCCTGTTGGTGATCACACAATCAATGCAAAGAAGGGTGAGGATGTCATTGTTGATAATATGGTGAAGGAATATTTTGGATCAGATGCAAAAGAAGAAGAAATATCATATCTAAATTCATCATTTGAATCTCCTAAGGAAGTGGAATACAAGCCCCCACCAGCTGGGTGTGAACTAGGAAATCTGAAATATAAAAATCTGATGCAGAAAGATGAACACAATTCATATTTTTGCACTCTCTTGCAGCAAGATGAAGTTGCAGCCACATCAGAAGTGAGGATTGACAATGATAAGAATTCACACCCCCCTATCATCAATGAGAAGGTCCATGAACCACCTAGTATTGCAACTAGGAAGGCTGAAATAAGGATTCATGAAGAGAAGCACAAGTTACTGCAAGGTATTTGCAGTGAAGGAGAAGGAGAAGTGTCCCATGTGCATAAAGAGAAATATGTTTCAGCCATGAAAAACACATCTAAAATCCTTACTGATGAAGATTGTGCAAGAAAAGAGCAGGGTGTTCGTTCACTTGACCCTACCACCAGTGTTGTAGAAGAATAATCCAGAGGTATAAGAAACACTTTGGATATGATTGAAAGAGTGCCTATTGATGGGTGCTCAAATTTCATTGAGACATCTACGGAGGGATGTCTATATCTCCATGTTGGTGACATAGAGATTTCACTTGAAGAAAATGTTCCAATATCAACTTCCACTTCACCACTAGAGTTCCATGAAGTTGATACCAGAGAGAGGGAAGAAGAAGAGGTTCATATGAAGAACCTCATTTTCTTACAGGGCCATTGAAGACGAGTGAGTACAAAATCAAATAGGTCCTACACACTATCCACAGAATGTCCGCATTGATGACAAATATATGTTGGAATTTGTAGGAGAATTATTCCATTGAAGACATGGGGGAGTTTCAGAAGGCCATGGAAAGCACCACAGGTAATTTTCTGCAGTTGCTTTCTAATAGAGACAATCTATTTGAGCTTGTGGAGTTGTTGTATGGAGCATCCTTAAAGGACGAAGAAGAGATCTGCAAGCTCACACAAGAATTATTGACCACCCAAGATTCCTTGAAGAGCACTCAATGTGCACTCCAAGAGTCCAAGATGGAGATAGAGCGATTTCAAGAGAAGTTGCAAAGATCTCACCTACCCTCCTACATACCATTCAACCATCTTCACAAGACTGATTGCATTCTTGAACATATGGAGGAATCTCATGAGATGCACTTGGTTTCGCATGTACTTGATAATTGTGCAAACAAGCCTGATCAGAACCAAGCACTTGACCTTTTCCAGAGAAAATTGGAGCTATTTTCTTGAGAGAGTCTCTTCTCCATGGAAGAGACAGATGGGCTCACCTTAGTTGGATAAGCGATTGAGGAATAAGATGCAGCCATAAGTTGGGTGAATAAGTATTGCAGAGATATGATTCATAGATCTACGCACACCTCTATTTCAACTTCATCAAGTGGGGATGGAAATTGGGAGAAGGGATTTTCCTTGTTGGTGCAACAGTAAGAGTTGGAGGCTTTCCTAGGTGTTCATAATGACTTGATGAATGCACCATTACCCTCCCAACATCCACATAGGAACATATTGTGGTCACTTTATGCCATTCAGCCACATATGGATTGGGTGGAAGATTACATGTCACACATGGAGTCTTCTTGCATAAATATTTCTGCTCATGAGCAGTGGAAGGTAGCTGAGCAAGCAAACCACCTAGAGGAGTTGATTAGAAAAATATCTTGCATAAGGTGGTCCTGGTGGAGGAAATACACAAAGTTGCATGGATTCTTATACACTTTGAATAGTGGTAGAGAGTTGAGCCATTGGAATTGTTCACATGGACCTTTTGGTTGGAGTGACAGTACCTTTTCAGGTTGGATGAGGGGACACTCATTTGTTTTTCCTGCTTACATTTTTTGAGATAATTGTGATGCATCATCTTATTGTGATTAATTTGGGAATCCTTGTTGGTTGGATGATTCCTATACTCATTGGGGTTGGACACAGGACCCACACATATGTCATTGCAGCAATAAAATTGTGAGCTTCAGTGCTAGAGTGCATCAATCACATAAAGAAATTTATGTTGGGTGGGGAAGTCTCATAGATTTCCAATTTTGCATTGAGAGTCTCCAATTTTCAGTGCAGTGGTATGGTTTCCACATCATGAATCTCATTTCCTATGATAATAAATTTTTTGGTGGATACTAATGTTTGGATACTTACAGTTGAGGAAATGGGATCGAGGCATATTTTTGTCTGATAAGTTGTGTGGGAAGGCATTCTCATTGAAGGGGGTTCAATGCAAGCAATGGGACCCTAGCATTGCTTGTTTTGGAGAAACTTTACATGCTGGCTTGATGGAGAAAGTCAACCTTTCTTTTGCACATGAGTTCATGCTCCAGTTCTCCTACATGGTGGACAAATTTTCAGCACTCTAGAGTGCTTCTTCTTGAGGACAAGCATATTTGGGAGGGGAGGGCTGTCATGTACCCACATTTTGTACCAACAAAAGTGTGGACCATGCTAATTAAACACCTAGAGGGAATAAGTGGAATTAATTAAGTTGTCTATGGAAATTTTGCTTAATAATTATTAATAAGGCATGTACTTGATTTTAATTATTTCCATTAATTAATTATTGTGCAAATAACATGTGGAATTAAGCTTGCCATGTCAGGAACAATTGGAAAGCCAACTTTCCAAGGGAGGAGATCGAGAAAGTGAAAACTCTATGACAAAAGCAGTCATATAAAAAAGGGAGAGTGCCCAAAATCTATGACAAAAGGTGTCATAACAAAAGCATGAAAGTTTTGGCAAAGGAGGGCACATTTTCCTTTTGGAGACTCAAAAAACCTGTCAGAACAAAAGCAGGAAAGTTTTGGCAAAGGAGGGCACAGTTTTCTTTTGGAGACTCAGTATCGAAAGCAAGGAACAACATAAAGTTGTAAGGGATAAAAGCAACAACTTTTTGACTAAGGAGGGAACAATTGCTAAGTTAGATGGATGACTTGGACAGGGGAACATCTCTACATGGTCATACATTCCAATTTGCTCAAGGAGGGCACATGACATGGCTAGGGTTAGGGATTTAGGAATTTCTCTCACAAGTCACCTATTGCCTCTACTTGCTAAACATGCCACCCATATATCTATTAAATAACTATTTGAGCTCATTCACATAGTTTGGTTGATGAATTTTTGGTACGTGCTTATGTGAAGCATAGTTTTCTGAGTGATGCACCTCAGAGCTTTAGGAGATGAGCCCCAAACCTTTCCTTCCCCACTCTTCCATTCCCATTCCCTTCTCTTTGCAGATATGGAGCGCATAATGTTCCCAGTGAAGTCTTATCAGTCATATTTTTCAGCCTCCATCTCAGCCAATTCGAGCTCCAGTGAATCGCAAGCTTCACCTACGCTCTCAGTCTCTCTCATGTCTAATTTTGGGCATCTTGCCCATCATTTTGAGTCCTTTGATGTAATTGTCAGTCAATATATTTATTTCTGATGTGTATCAGCTGATAAATACTGTTATTTATCTCTTTAAGGTTGCAATAAGTCCGTTAATTAAGTTTTCATACTCAGTTTTCCATGTATAAGCTTAACTAGTCATTGAAATGAGGGATTTGAGCATTCCAGGGTAGTAATAATTGAGCCTTGTTCATGGGAATAAGTTTGGATGGTTTAATATGTTGTAATAATATGTATTAGGTTCTTTCAAATGAATTTATTAGGTCTAATATAGTTCTGTTATGAATTCCAAGCTTACTTACACACCTTAGCTAGATTACTAGTTAAATTTGACTAGTTTAGCTATTCTTTCAATTCAGAGAGTTATATTCAGTCATTTTTGATTATTTAAGTTGTGTTGTGTCACTAAAATACCAACCTACCCATACATACTTCCATATTAGAAATTCGTTGAGGCCATACAATGTTTTGGGAGCCTCCATTGCGTAGGACTTCCCTGGTCCAAAATTGCCTAAAAATCCCAATTCACTCCTAACTATTAAATCTAATCCAGAAATGTCCTAAACTATCATGAAAATTATTTTATGATACATAAATGTCAGAAAATACCTCCATGAATTTCCCCAAGCACCTAGTCAAAGGATTGAATAAATTTCCTTGGTTTCATGGTTGGGTGACCCATAAGCGGGGGATTAAGTTTCCACATAGGGGACTATGAAACCTGAATGTTCCCCAATATAAATGTGTTAGGGGAAATTAATTCACTATTCTGAAACTTACCTTTTGTTTCTTTACCCTTCCTACTTCCATTCCTTCAAATTTCCCAGCAAAACACCTTGAATTACCTAGTCTGAAGTTTCACTGAGTGTTTGTAATTTCATATCAGAAATTTTATTTAATTTGCAGCAATAGTTAGTGTTCAGATCTGTATATTAGATCTCAGAACATTACATATAGTTATGTTGGAAAATATTTGATTCTATAGGATGCAATTCATTATATTTGAAGGCTTCTTTTAATTTGCTTGAGTTGATAGTTTCTTCTGGAATCAATATCAATAGTCGAAAGGCTCTTAGAGGGTCTAGCATCTTGCTTACATAGCTATGTTGCAATAATATTGGTTCCAAAATATTGTAGACATTACTTGAAGGGTTTTCAAATTTGCTTTGGTATGTTAATAACTTCTTTGGGGATTAACATTAGCAGTTCAAAGGTTCATAGAGGGTTTAAGCACTCTGCTCATATAACCATGCTGGATAATGATTGATTTCAAAAAAACTGTGATTATTGTGTGAAGATTTTATTTAAAAGTGAGGGATCCTAGATTGGTTGTTTTTAAATTTGGCTATTAAAGGATATAGGTGTGGCTTAGATAGAGTTTGAAACACTTTAAGATTCAATTCTGCATATATTTTTCTAAGCACTTCACATGCTTATGAGCCCTCAAGTTGACAATTTATGTTCTTAAATTAAGGCTACATAATTTACCCAACACTCGTCACCTAACATAGGGCATACACATGAAATAAATGAGTTTTTTGTACTGGGAAGCAGTGGTGGTAGCCCTAATTTTCATCATGGAGGCCCTTGCCAAGCAACAACCTCTCTAGGTAAGAAAAATGTTGAGCCCTATTCACATTTGTTAGGTTTTAATTTAGGGTTTAAGCATTTTTATTTTGATATTTGTTTATTTTGAGCGACTGTTGTATAGTTAAAATTTGTTGCCTTGTTGTTCAGATTGCAACTTCTTCAGATTTGGTAATACAAAGGAATAATAGAGAAATTTCTCTCCCAAGCAACTTCTTTATTTGAATTGGTGATTCTCTCTCTCTCTCTCTCTCTCTCCCTCGAGAGAGAGTATATATATATATACACACACACTCTCTCTCTCTCTCTCTCTATATATATATATATATATTTTCTCTCTCTCTCTCTCTCTATATATATATATATATATATATAGAGAGAGAGAGAGAGAGAGAGAGAGAGAGAGAGAGAGAGAGAGAGAGAGAGAGAGAGAGAGAGAGAGAGAGAGAGAGAGAGAGAGAGAGAGAGAGAGAGAGAGAGAGAGAGAGAGAGAGAGAGAGAGAGAGAGAGAGAGAGAGAGAGAGAGAGAGAGAGAGAGAGAGAGAGAGAGAGAGAGAGAGAGAGAGAGAGAGAGAGAGAGAGAGAGAGAGAGAGAGAGAGAGAGAGAGAGAGAGAGAGAGAGAGAGAGAGAGAGAGAGAGAGAGAGAGAGAGAGAGAGAGAGAGAGAGAGAGAGAGAGAGAGAGAGAGAGAGAGAGATTAGTATTGTGTCCCAGAAAATGACTAATCGACCTTAGCTTTTCACTCATCAGTGCTCTATTTATGATATCCGATAGAATGTTATTTACAACTTCTATTTCTTACTTTTTCTGCCCAGGTTCTCCCATCGAACCCCTCCCTTCCCCCATAATTCCTATGTATGGATAGTTCCATATATATATATTTTAATGGTTGGACTATAGAAGAAACAAGATGACATTATTAAGTAGAAGAAAGATCTTAGATCACTCCAGTATGAATTCTTTCCAAAATAATTTTCACGATTTCGCAGAGCGATTGGAATATACTCTCTTTGTGGGTTCTCTTCAGGTAATCATTTTTTTTAAGCAAGCACCCACGGAGATTCGAACCGGTGAATTTATGGAAGGAGTGCCTTAACAATACAACCATTCACCATCTATTCTACGCCATGTGGGAACCCTTTAGGTAATCATTATTACAAATATAGGTTTGAATAAATTGGCATTGACTGAATTAATGTCTCAATCCCTATGAGTTTATTTCATCTTGCTCAAGATGAATAAATTTAAACATATGGGATGTTGGACTTCTATAGACTAACATTGGAACTTGAACCAACAATTATGCATAATCATTGGCCATGAACAAAGGAATTTTTCTACTAAAAAATATCATCTCAGATGATGTAATTGTCTTGGGAGACTTCCAGGTTATAGTTTCCCAACTAAGTATTTTAACACTTTATATGATACAGTGCATGGAAATGGTGAAAGTTTCGTGCCGAGGTATTGGTTTTGATGTAAAATCAAACTCCATTGACATATGTGCTAGTTCTAAACACATGATCGTAAAGTTCATAGTGCATTAGTCTATGAAATATTGCATGGCCGCCTGTGTAAGTGTGCCCAGCATTGAAGTTATGAATGACAAGTTGGGGCATCAAAATATTGGTATCTTTGTGTAATCAAGACAATTATGGTGATAGGTCTCACATTAAACCTAAATTACATCACCTTAACATTACAATGATGTGTGTTTCTTTACGAGATGCTGGAGATATCAAACACAATCAATGTCTATATTGAGAACAATAAGCAGATCTAGGGAGATCATTAAGAAATTCCCCAGTTAGAAAGGAAAAGTTCTAGTCATTGACACTTAAAAACTTGTTCTTGTTATACACACTGATGCATAAGAAATTAAAATCTTGTTCTTCATTTCCAATAAACTTGAAATTAAAACCTTGGGAGCACCTAAAGGTGTTTGAATTGAAGGAAAAAATAGCATACCCATGAATTCATACAACTTGTATATAATGTTTCTTCTATAAAACTAGTAAATATACATGGACCCTTGGGTTAGTGACAATACATCTATCATAATATAGAAGGCATAGATTCAAACAAATCATTTTAAGGGAAGTTCGGTTAATTTTCTTGAACCCAAATCCTTAGAGTTTTGTCATTTTCCAATGCACTAGAAGTAATTTTTGTTCTCCGTGGGATTGCAAGAGACATATATCACATTTTCTGTATGGTCTTCATACTTTTGAACAATATTTCTAGCTTGAAGATCCCACAAATATACATAATTGTCCTCTGAATCGTTGACAATGTATTTTTCATTGGTCACTGAAAATGTGGACGATATAGAATATTTGTTTTTAACATGACTAGTGTATGTTTTCAAGAACTTGCCCATTGAGAGAAGCACATAGGAAAACATGCAATGACATGATGAGAGGATGCACCATCATAGTGATGTTTATCTTGCATATAGTATAACTTATAGAGTAGAGCATATAAAGAGTCCTTTAGGATATACTCAGCTGAGGAGGAATTCATTTTTATGTTGAGGAGAAATGACCAACCTTAGTTTATATAGAAGAATATTGCATTTTAAACATGGCCCCAACTATCACTCTTCACCAATCAGAGCAATGACTATGATCGAGATAGCCAACCAATATATAGCTGTCACTTTTCACTGTTACAAATTAGGGTACTATTCATCAAGTAATGTATATCGCCAACAATGCACAACTTTATTCATGTTACATATGAAATAGTAGGATACATAATTGATGTTGTTGTTATGAGCAACTCATGTTCCTGAATTTCCAAAGCCTATGTGTTGACATGGAATACATTAGAGATGTAAATAACATACCATATACTAAAATATATACAATTATCTAGGATAGCAGATATTTTCAGGATACCATAATCTAATGCTACATTTCTAATCAAATAAAACACAAATAAAACACATTAGAAACACATACTAAGGAATGCAAATAAAACCATATATCTTGGAATTACATAGTCACTCTCTTTTATGTCAGCAAATTAAAGAATTAAAAAAAATGGTAGCTAAGTGATGAGAAATAAGGCAAGATGCTCTTAGTTATCTGAGAAAAAATCACTTCACGAGTGGGTGTAAAATAACATATTTTGTGAATGTAATCATAAGAATTCCGTCAATCTACTAATGATAATATAGAAGTTGAAGAAGTTGTGTGGCATGTATTTGTTGTTTTATTTTGATTTTTGTATTTTAGATGTTATTGCAGTTCAAACCAAAGGCTCTGGAAGAATGTATATCGGCCTCTAGAATGTACTATATGTTAGTGGTGTTTTTAAAATACAGAACAATATAGTCTTTATATTCTTGGAGTGTCAGTTAAACATGTAATATGTATATTCATATTTTTGCTCAAAATAGTGAATATAAGTTTTTATTTCTTAGAAAGAAGGAAAAAAAGTAATGAATATCACCTTTCCTAGTAATGAATTCTCTCTTTTTCTCTACTTTTGGGTTGGCTTAAGAATGCATTAGTATTCATTCATGAGAAATGCAAGCATGCAAAAGTTTCATTTCAAAAGACAAATACTGGTAGAATACTAGAACTCATTCTCTATAATTACGTTCATACATCCCATTCAAACCTCAATATATATTTCAATAAGGGGTAAGGTTTACATGGAATACTTAGTATATATGTAGATAAGTATATATTTCATGTCCATGATAAGTAGAATAATTTATGCAATTATGTAGGTGATATCCCCTGCAATAACCATTTTGTGATCAAGTAGCCATATTTGTTACAATTTTTCTGTCTATTTACAACTATACATTTTGGTATTGTATATCTCTATTTTGATAAACAATAATCACTTTGTGTCTTGATCGAGTTCTTGGTTGACTTGATTCATGTTCATGTTTCAAGGGATCTTCTGCTAAGGATGAAAGGAGAGAGAGGAAATACGATGTGTATAATTCTGAAGATGAGTTGGAAGAACTAAATTTTGACCTCTTGAAAAGAAAGCAATCAAGGCATCGACAAAGTTTAGGCATTCCTTAAAGAAAAGGCCTAGAAGGTAAAAATGTACAAGATCATGAAGAATAATTAGTTGTTGATAACTTTAGGCGAGCACTTATTGCGGATGACCTATTGCCTCCCAGACATGACCAAAGGGCCAAAAAGTCAATTAACAAAGATCACCCAAATTATACATTCCTTATGAGAGCAAGCAACGCAAAAGTAAAGGATCTAGAGAAGGAAACCCTTTAATTGCACTCTCAAGTCAAACAAGAAAAACTAAAGGAAACCAAAATGAAACTTATATACAAAATTTACATATGGGTCCCTTTATTTTTTACAAAATGAAGGGGGATGTTGTTGGGGTGCCAACAATATATCATTGAGTTTTACGAGATCCAAGTTGGATAGTGTATTTAGATTCCAAGATTCCCTACACTTGGTATTTAGTCCTAATGATGATGTGATGATTCTTGTTCTTAAGGGTGGTCTAGTAGAAAACTTTGGTGCTCAATTTCTTCCTCCTTGAGTCATTTTATTTAAACTATATATTTTTTTGTGAAAATATGTCCTCTTGAATTTCCACATGATTTAGTTGGGTATACATAGACTTAAACAAAATGTAAGTTCATAATTCTCTAGCTAATGATAGTGAGGGAAACAATATGCACTCTACCAACTTGCTTTGTATAAGCTTTAAAGACAAATGTGATGTGTTTATATGATTGGTAGAATATCACTGTAACTTGACTATTTTTTCATTGTTAATTTTAAATTATGGGTGCACAAATATAATTGAATAGATACAGGTTAGACATTGATTTAGATAGTGATGGTATTTATAAAGAAAAAGAAGAAGGATAGTTGTTAAGTAAGACGTTAAGAACCACAAAAGGTGGTAATATCATAATTTTTTTTCAAAAAATGTATAGATTTGTTTCTTGTTAGAGGAGGGGCATGCTCTTATGACAATGATTTATGCTTGGTATTAGTTAAGATTATAAAAAAATTATGGTATGCTCTTCAATACTAACAATTGTCTTCATGGAATTTTGGGCTACATCATGCCTTATAACCAAGGTCTAGATTTTTTTATTTTCATAATTAATATTTCTTTGTCTTTCACCAAATTAATAATAAGTTATTGCATTTATTTTTATTTGTGTATGATACTATGGATAAATTGAATGCTTTCACTATCTACTTCTCTTGTAATGCATCCCAAAACCTTCCAAGAGAAGACAATGCAATGAAGAGCTAACAAATCTAAATGGATGGCTACATAACTAGGGGTTGAAGCTAGATTTTTTTTCTTTTAAAAATCACGTCACTTAAGCAACATTCCCAATGTTACATGATCATCGATACTATAAAATACTTGTCGACTAGATATTACTAAAGTGACATTTATAGCTTTGATATGGTGTGGAAATTGTAGAAGTTAGATTGAATTTATGTGACTTAAGTAATGTTTATATCATCGATACTATTGCTTACTCATCGACTAGATGTTTCTTAAGTGACAATTTATAATGTCAGTTTGGAGTGGAAAATATAGTATATACATAATCTTGATGATGCTTAACATATGTTCTCGTTGAATCGTTCTCTTAAGCTTAAGAGACATTCTTAATTATGGTTGGGTGTTGTTACTTTAGCTTCTACAATGATTTGATGCCACCTAAGCGATGACAATTTTTATCATAAACTGTATAGGAGTTGCAATGGGTCAATTGGTTGTCGACGACATGTTGATTGAATTTTTCTTGAACATGAACATGAATTAAGTGACCTCAAATGATTTTGGTACTTCAATTATTGAGTGATGTAGCATCAAATTTGCCACTACTTCGTGATTCATGTCTATTATTACATGCTCGACATTTAGTTGATATTATTACATGCTCGACATTTAGTTGATGAGCGACTAATATATTCAATGTTTATTCAAAATTTTAAATGCCAACATAATGTTAAAATATGAACTCAAATGTAGTAGTGGAAAGATTTGAACTATACAACTACCTGCATATATGATTGGCCAAATGCTCAATAACATTGTTTTCATAAAATTTTAAAGAAACATAAAAAAATCATAGTAAGGAACATATTGAGTACGTTGAAATATGAACTAAATATAATAGTGAAAGGATTTGAACTATACAACTACTTGCACACGATTGGCCAAATGCCCAATAACATTGTTTTCACAAAATTTTAAAGAAACATAATTTTTTTTTAAAGAAACATAAAAAAATCATAGTAACGAACATATCGACTAAAATGTTATAATGAAAAGCACTTTCCAATTATATTAATTTTTGTCATATTAGTAAATTCCAAAGGCAACTACTGTTGCGTTCAATTCATCATTGATTTCCATTAGTTGTCAGATTCTAAATACAAATATTTAGTATTGTCTAATGTTATCTATAGGAGAAACAAAATAATTATTTTTTGGCATATATAAATTTGTTCTATGCAACAAGCTATTGGTTAATAACTTTGAGGTCTTATTTCCAGCCTTTGAGAAAATATGGTCTTTCATCATTGAATAACCTAGGTTTTAACTTCGGCATTATTTTTATTAAGATACGTGGATGAGTTATCATTAAAGTTTAACATAGCATGCATGACATATAATAATCATAATATTAATGATTTTGACATATTATTTATTTACTTTAAGGAAACTACCATTTATTAGTGATGTTATTATCCTTTACGAGGAGCCTTTTTAACTCTTCATGTGTTTAGATTTCATTTTCTTATGCATTTTCCACCTATAGGGAACATATCAATCCTTTTCTATTCTAAATCATCTCCAAAAATAGTCACAAACTACTTGTTAGCTATGTGTTCTACACAAGAGATTGCCCATGTTCATTTGAAATAAGCCAAATCTTAATTCCTACTTACTTAGTGTTATAATCCTACTAATCATAAGGGAATTCTTTTGTTAGGTGATATATTATTTATGTCTTTGCTACAAAAATTTCCATTAATCTTACCCTACTCTCACATTTTGTCGAGAAACTAACATCGCTAATTGTCCCATATACCCATTTCATTTGTTGATATTCCATAACATCCATCACAATATGACTCTTATGGCATGATCGCCCAACTCATTCCACACAAGAATATATTGTGTTGATGTTAGTGATTATATCACCATTTCTTATGTCGCTAGGTTAATAAATTTTCATCCAACGTGGTATATAAAGGATACACTACTTACTTTGACCCTTCATTTTCTTCTTTAACTACATATTTAACAAATGTTACTCATGCAAGTTAAGTTGAAACCAAGTTAAGCAAACTTGGGTAAAGTAACAATGGTTATTCAACTTAAACTAATGCTTTTGATGCTTAGTTAATTGCATATTATATCAATAATAGTGCAAGCAAACCATCATTGGACTTAATTTTAATGCATGATGCCTACAAATTTGCAAATCTAAACTTGGGTTTTATTCACCTCTAACTTAATTTTATTACTAATTTTTTGAGATTGGTTGATTATAATTAATAGGTGAAATCATTTACCATTAGAACATATATCTTATACATAATATTAAAAAATTGAATTCTTAATGAACATCAAAATTAAAAAGACTAGAAAACATTAACCACATGCACACCAAACATTGATGTTGTTTTTTGTTTGCGCCTTACACCCTTGTTTTTGTATATATGTTATGTGTGTCCTATGCCTCATTCCTGGAGTTGTTAACACCAAAGATTGTCCACATAGCTCTCTATAGTCCAAACCATAATAATACATCATAGTCCCACCATTATTCCCTTCATTTTGACCTTCATAATTAAACTCCACCAAAATTGGTCCAAAACATTATTACTCCTTTCCCCATAAATAGAAGGAAGTTGAGCATTTATTGTGACATATCCCCACTCTCTCCAAAAAGGACCAAAAAACCCTAAAATGGGAATGGGTCAAAAACCATGGACAAGTACCATGCATAATGAAATACCATGGGTCAGAAAACCTTGGCTCATCCTATAAATACATTGTTAAGGTCTCCCCACAAACACTTTTCTCTTTTCAAATTTTCCCCAACTTTTAGTCACACTTTTGATTCCTCACTTCCCACACCTTTCCCCACACTATCCCATGTTGCACATTGAGTTTTGTATGTGTAACCCTTGATATTTTTCCCAGTGACAACCCTTTGTTGGAGATAAATGGAGACTAGGATCGTGGGATCCTACAAACCATTTCCTCAAACGACTACAGTGGCCCATGTTAAAGGTATTTCTTTTTGTTATTTTAATTGCATTGGTTAGATAAAAATATAAATGTATTGTTATTTCTTGTTGTATGTCGAGGTTGAGAAATCCCTTGCACCATGAAATCTACCCTTAGATCCAACTGATCTAGGGTAGGTGCTTTTGCACATAGTAGGGGAGAATTCCCCACTACAGTTTTGGTGACTCCACTAGCTCGATCCTCTTGGATCTCTGTTTTTGTAGGTCTTTTTACTGGTTTTTTCTACTTGGGTACCTTCAGTTGTCACAGATATGACCCCCCTATGGAAGATCTGAATTAGTCCTGTCACAGTACCTGCCCCCCTGGCCCAAGCCAACAATTTTTCCTTAAAAAAACCTGAGTTACCGCCGGATCGCACCTATCTGTAAGAAATCTGCAACCCAGGTTGCACCTTTTTTCCCGATAAGCGTGACCTAGGTTGGGTTCTCTGCCTTGATAAGTGTGACCTAGACCAAAACTCTAGATTGCACTTGTCCAGGATTCCATAGTGATCGTGGTCGTTGTTGTGACCCAATTTTGTGTGACATGTTGCGCATATACCCCTATTTTGTGTGACCTGAGTCTTTCTGCTGATTTTCTGCATTGATCATGACTGTTTTACAGTTTTATGCAAGCCCGATTGCACTTGTTCCTCCAAAAGGTGTGACCTGTAGTTTTTTCAACACTTTGAGGTGTTTGAGGCGCTTTTTAGATCCCCTGTCTATGTTCTACACCTTCCCTGACTATTTCCTTCCAAATTTGATTGCTTACAGCCCCTTGGTCTGTTTTATGGTCCTCTTTTCCTTGTATGTGAGCCCCCTTAGTCAAGATTGGTAGTTGAGACCCCCTGTGTGTTTCCTACGACCTGTTAAGTTCCTTATTGGCTCATTTACTTGTGTACATTTTGTTTTCTAAAAGAATTAGTTGTTTTGAAAAATATTTACTATCATTTACTGTTATTTATTTTTCTACATTTCCCTCTCGACTGTGAGAGCGCTGGGGTTTAGACATTACACATCACTTATGCACACATCTCACACCCTAAAGTAAAACACTTGGTTCATGACCCCAAGCTGAGCCTGAAATTTAACTTAACTCAACCAACATTGTAACCTCATTTGAGGATCAAAACAATATTGTTGTTAAGTTAGGACAATAGGGATAAGCATCCAAATAACACCCCTTTTCCACTTACATGTGAGACATAGTTGTTGTCTTATAGGGAAGCAAAATCCTGTAGTATTTATTGACATGGTCATGACTAGTCTATCAGGGGGCCTCCCACTCTACGGGGGTAAGCCGCAACGAAGGGGTTCCAGAAGTCAAGGTGGAATACCACACTCCATTATGCACCGAAGGTTAACCCTTCATAGTCTTCCTCATGCATGTCGAGGACCATATCAGGTGGTGAGAACGAAAGGGAGGAAGTGTCAGGAAACCATCCCGGATGTGTCATGAATAAGGTATCCTAGTTTCCATCCTATTAGGTCTCTTTTACCCGAGGTCCCTCTTGGCAGTGGGATTCTCTTAGCCTTTGGTTCTTCCATTTCATATTGTTTGATTGTATATTTGACCACCCAGTAGAGGATCCGATTTGTGAGGGGCTTCCATATTGTATTTAGGAGTTTACTTGCACTTGTACACCATAGGTTAGTGTGTAATTTTATTTATAGGTAGTGCTGCTTGTTGGCTTTCTGGATGCTTTGTTGTAGACTCTCATGCTATGACATGTTGTTGCAGTTCAATTTTAGAGATTTATTTTTGTCATGCATGCCACCATTTATCAGCTCTCCTTTTACATAACCAGTTGTAGTTGGACTTTTGAGCTTGTGGTTGATAACCTTGATCCTTCATTCATCACATTGCACACTATCACGCCACCATTTCTCCACCAAGATAATCACGGAGAATTAGGGGGAATACCCCTCAGTTCTGTTCCTTGAATTGTCATTTTTGAAGTCGTTCACCACCTTCATATCCATACACTAAATCTAAGTCTGTTTCATATTCCTATCAATCCTAACCTACCTTGTTCACCGCCCCCTCTAGCCCCATGGCTGGTGCACCTCCAAACCTGTTTTGGGGGGAATGGTTGATAGTGTACTAATGACCACTCCACCTATAATATCGGGTATTCCTTCCATTCATGGCTAGTCTCAACCTTCCTGACTTGGGAAGGTTGACGAAAGAACCTATCCATAATGACCCATTATGGCCTCCTATGCCTACCAAAATCCCTTCGGACATCCCTAAGTTTGAGGGAAAGGCAGGAGAAGGCCCTCAAACCACATCATGTCCTTCTACTTATGATGTTCCTCTAACACCATAGTGGATGATTCTATCCAATTGTGTCTATTCTAGTGCACACTCATATCAATTATGTTCCTTGAATTGTCATTTTTGAAGTCGTTCACCACCTTCATATCCATACACTAAATCTAAATCTGTTTCATATTCCTATCAATCCTAACCTACCTTGTTCACCGCCCCCTCTAGCCCCATGGCTGGTGCACCTCCAAACCTGTTTGGGGGGGATGGTTGATAGTGTACTAATGACCACTCCACCTATAATATTGGGTATTCCTTCTGTCAGACCTACAGGTCCCACATAGGTCCTGGCCCTAATGGGCCCATCTCCACTGCACACACCGTTGTTGGTATGCTACCCACTAGTGGTGGCCCCACTCCAACCACCATGGTTCACACCTTATCTTCATTTATGCATGGGGACATTGGCCCTTCTACCACCATTCCAAATATTCACACCATTCCATTGACTAATCCTAATGTCAAAATTCAGCCATACCAACCCATGTTTGCACGCAACAACTAAATGTCCATCGGTCCCAACACCATTATTGGCCCTCCTCGATATAGTCCCGGTCCTAGCCTTCCATTCATGGCTAGTCTCAACCTTCCTGACCCAGCATCCCCATTTGTAAACGACCTCTCCTTCAGCACCACCTCACTCTGGTAGAACCACTATTATTTCCCAACCTGGATACGCACTTGAAATTTCACATGTAGCGACTCAGTTCGTGGCCACACCTTCATACGCATCTCCTACACTCGTTCCTCATGTTCATGGATTGAATTGCTTGGCACTTGCATGTAATGGAAATAATAAAGGCTTTGTAACCCCCCCAACTAATCCTGCCTACTACCCACCACCTATTCAACATGCACCTACTCCAACCCCAAAAAATCATGTTCCTCGAAGATAGGTCTATGCTTAGTAGAACCTCCCTAATCAACCCACCCCCCATAACCAACAAGGGAAGGAAAGACGACATATATATAGGAAATCGGGAAACAACCAACCTCAAGGAGGTGGCCAACAACCCAACCCTATGAATAACAATGGAGCCAATCCCCCTACATAGAACCCCCAATGTCCACCTAGACCTGGAAAGAACCCTCAGTTGCGGACTAACCATCCATGCACCATTTGTGACACTTATGGCCATTATACACATCAATTCCCCCGTATGAATCAAGTCTGCCATTTGTTACACGCTGACAATCAATGTGACCCCAATGTGGCCACTCCAACACATCCAAACCCAACACCACAAGGTCCTCTCCCTATGGTGCTGGAGAACCTGTTACCAAACCAAGGAATGGTTATAACCCAACCCTTGGTACCACAAAATACAACACCTAGTTCTTGTTGATGTATTTGTAACTTCAGAATGTATTCACTTGTATATTTCTTATTGTATTTCATTGTACCCCAATGGAGATGTTTGTTCCTCCGATCGAGAGAGTCATTGATATTATAAAGTCATATAAACTCATTGAGGTTAACCCTCTGTTGTAAGCTGGGGCAATAGGTCCTACAGTTGATTCATATTAGGGTTATTAGACTCTCCTAGTGAAGTCGACCCTGTAGAGTAATTTCCAAGTGGAAAACAAGTATAAATAGAGAGTGATACTCTTTATTTGAAACACACACTCACTCAATAGTAGCGCATGAGTGAGGGAGAAGTAGCTCACACAAGTGAGAGAGAGAAAAACTGTCAGAGATTATCTTTATATCTTTGGGTTTTAATTTTTCTATTGGTGCTCGTTCTATATCTTAGAAAGTTGTGGGTTTTTCTCCTTTATGGTTTCCCCGAGGAAAATTATTTGTGTCTCTTGTCTCTTATGATTATTGATGTGCATGTTATTCTCTCAGATAAGCTACTAGATCATATTGATTAAATGATAAAAGCATAACATGGTATCAGCTAACTTGAGAAGAAGACATTGTGCAGCTGCAGAAGCTAGGGCTTCTTAATTTTTGGGTTTCTCTCCACAGATCATCAACAAAAGGATGCTAGGATCTCCATTGAAGGGCACATATTTTTGTCGAAGTAGAATATGATTCCGAGCATTTTCAATTTTTGACCTGTCACTACTATGGGAAATTAGGGCTTTTCACAGAAGTGGAATTTTTGAGTGAGCCCAGCATAGGATTTCTCTCCTCCTCAAAATCAAAATTTAGAGACCAAGATCTAAGTTTTTGGTTGGGTAGAACTCCTAGAAAGTCAAACCCTAATTTGACCCTGGACCAAAAAATCAGCACTGCAAAAGATCAGCTCCAGATCCCGTTCAGGCATCTCAAATTGGTAAGATATAAATCTCTTGTATTTCCATTTGAGGTTCTCATTAAAGATGTCCCATCACACTAAGCTTGATGAAAAGCTTGAAGGAGTTGATAACTTCCGAGCATGGAAGTATAGGATTTCACTTGTTCTTGAAGAAAATGAATTGGACACCTACATAAGTGGAGAGGTTCCAGTTCTAGAGGGAGATGAAGATAAAGCCTTACACAAGAAGAACTTGGTCAAGGCCAAGAGGATTATTTCTGATTCTATCAAGGATCATGTTACAACAATAAAATAGTAATAAATAGGTAACTATTCCTAATAGTAATTAATAATATTAAAATATAGTTTATGAAGAGAAGTGTCTCTTCAATATGTGATGGCCAAGCCATATTTAAGGCAACCATATCCATTGCAATTTATCATCCATTCAATTATTATACATTTATACATTTAATTATTTGAAGATGGCACATATTCCTCCCTAGACCTGGATACAAGCTAACTTAATCCGGATACGAATTATCCATTACACCAAATACAATGTAACATTGGTATCAAAGCTATACGGCCCTTGGCCATTATTTACACTTTGTGTAAATTTAGTTTTTAGGGTTTCCCTAAAAATAGGACATTTTCCAAAAAAGAAAACTAAAAAAAAAAGAAAAAAAAAGGTAAAGAAAAGAAAAGAAAGAAAAGTCAAAAGAAAAAAAAAGTAAAAAAACAAAAGAAAGGAAAAAGAAAGTAGAAAAGATAAAGTAAAACCAACACATGGTTTTGCTTTCCAACTTAACCCAGGATGCACCCCCCCTCATTCCATGTAGCCATACAAACAAAAACAATATTAATAAAATAAATATTATTATATAATAATTTAAAACTTATTAATCCACATTTTAATAAAATATTTAAATATAATATTTTATATTTATTATTTTATTTCAACACATTAAATAATTATAATCATTACTATTAACTCATCACTTATTTCAAAGACATTAGTTGTCTTTTATTCCTCCATAAGTCAAAATAAACTTCCAAATACACATATTCGCATAAAAGGACCTAAGATATGACAGAATTAAAAGTCAAACTTGAGAAATCGGAGAAGGACATAAAGGCCCTCGTTGCCAACCAAGAAAAATTCAGAGAAGAAACAAAAAAATAACAAGGCACTTAAGAAAGAAATCGAAGAAGAGGTTGTTCTAGTACTAGGAAGAAAACTTGATGACAAAGTAGACATTATGCACGAGAAACAAAAAGAGTTAGATGACAATATGTGTGCGATGACACAGAACATAAGCACTATGGCACATAACTTGAGCATCATGACACAAAACCAAAATACCATAATGGAAATGTTACAAAAACTAAGGTCTAATACAAACCATATCAGTAACTCAGATATGTTGGACCACTATGTCAACAAAAATGAGAGTAACAAAATTGATCCAGACAATAAACAAGACAAGGAGACTAAATGTCATAGGGATGACCAAAATACCAATAATATATTTGATAAAGATGAGCTCAACCAAGATCATAATGAGATTCAAGCCAGTATCTTTGTCAATAAGGACGACCCATACAATGACAAAATATGGATCCTACAATATGCAAAGGAATCCAAGTCAAAGGAATTAGATATCGTAGATTCATCTTCTACCTTAACTCTTTGACCACCCCGGAGAAACCTAAATGTAACACTATCAGGTGACTTCGAGCGTGAGAAGCCTCACGAAACGACACTTCTCGAGATAACTCATAAGGATAATAAAATAAAAACATTGAGTGATGAAATCCTAAGTATCGTAGGACAAGCGACTTCTAAAACAAGGCTTGATATGGTCAGTCACAAAAATATTCCTCGTATTCATGTACAAGGAAAATGGGATAAAAATAATAAAAATAATGGAGTACAAGTTCAAGTTACAAATGAAAGGAAGATGACGAACTATTGTGTAAATACCAAGCACATACCTAATACCGGTTCTAAAAAAGACATAAAGGAAGTAATGACATTGTTTCAACACAAAACGAGAATGAAAAGACGACAACAATAATATAAGCTTTGAGGACAAACCTTTCCTAAGTGGAAGGCAATGTTACAACAATAAAATAGTAATAAATAGGTAACTATTCCTAATAGTAATTAATAATGTTAAAATATAGTTTACGAAGAGAAGTATCTCTTCAATATGTGATGGCCAAGCCATATTTAAGGAAACCATATCCATTCTAATTTATCATCCATTCAATTATTATACATTTATACATTTAATTATTTGAAGATGGAACATCTTCCTCCCTAGACCTGGATACATGATGACTTAATCCGGATACGAATTATCCATTACACCGGATATGGTGTAACAGATCACCTTATACCACATGTTTCTTCCCTAAAGACACCTAAAGAGATGTTTGATTCCTTGTCCAATCTATTTGAAGGGAAGAATATAAATGAGAAGATGACTTTGAGAAATCAATTGAAGAATGTAAAGATCTAGAATGCATAGACCATATAGTCATACTTTACAAGGGTCTCTCAAATCAAAGAACAACTTGAAGCTGTGGAAGAAGAAGTAGAGAATGGAGAAATTGTGATGACTACCTTGAATGGTCTCCCTAGGTCATGGGACTCCTTTATTCAAGGGATTTGTGCTAGAAGAAAGTTAATCACCTTTAGTAGGTTGTGGGAGGAATTCTCACAAGAAGAAGCTCAAATAGTAGCTCGAGAAGAAAAGATGGGAAATGAAGATCAAGCTCTCACAACACACACCAAGAAAATCATAAGGGACCACCATCATCTAAAAGGTAAGCATTCTCACAAGAATCAGAAAGATAACCCTAGAAGATCTAGCATAGATCTATCTAAATTCAGACTCTATACATGTGATGAGAAATGACACTTCGCCAGAGATTGTCCTAGAAATAAAGGTGGCTCTCACAAGAAGAAGGACAACAAAAGAAGACATCATGCTCACACTGTAGAGGATGATGAACCTCGCAGGAAGAGAGTAAAAGAAGAAAGTGAACACTGTTCAAGCGATGAAGAGTATGTTTTGATTTCTTCCCTCATGGGAACTGTTACACATGGAAGCAATGATTGGCTTATAGATAGTGAGGCTTCCAAACATATGATGAGATTCAAAGAATCATTTGTGAAATTGTTCAAACATTAGTCACCCCACAAAGTGAAACTTGAGGATGACTATCAGTATGCTATAAAAGGAAGTGGTGAAGCTTCCTATAATCTAGACTCTGGAAAGTCTATGAAGATGAAAGATGTCTTGTTTGTACAAGGACTAAAGAAGAATATACTCTCCATATCTGCATTGGATGCAAAAGGTACGAGGGTCTTGAGGCCTGGAAAATCGTAGGTAAAAATAGTAGGGATTCTCCCGAATAAACGTTCCCAACTAGCTCGTTATTGTTTGGTATAGGGAATCCGTCCGGTTTACGGTCGGGCTACCATAGGGCAGGTAACGGTTTAAATGTTTTACCGGTTACGGCTCGGTCCACCGTTTAGGTGTATTTTCTAGTTTTTTATCTTTATGTATGATGTGCAAGTGCCTAACTAAATGCAGGAAATAGAGATAACGAGGAGGGTCACAACGTGATGCGTAGGTTCTTACCTCTCGTCTTACCTCTCTCGCTTATAAATCACAAATAAAGAAAAACTAACTAAAACTAACTAACCTATCCCTAGGGAAAAACACTGTAATTAATGGTGAGAAATGTATTGTATAACATGCATAAAGAAAAACTACAGATAGCTGTTAACATTTATGAATACATGAACATCAATAGACAAATGAACAAAGAGATAGCTCATTGTTAATTAAAACATTCATTACTCAACTATGATTGTGGAAATTTCACAGAAATAAACAAGAGAAAATTCACAACATGAAAGAATTCATAAGTTAGAACGATCTCATAGTTTATGGAAACAAGCTGAAACAGAAACAATTCACGTTCAACTAGCCCATGGCAAACAATTGAAACTCCACAGTGCTTTCTCCAGCCGAAAAGTATAACTCTTTATTATAAGATGAATTAGTTCTCCTTACAATAATCTTGCACCAAGATGGTCTGAAAAAAGGTCCTTTCTACCTAAAACTTGCCTATACTTATACAAAATGCAAAAACTTTTGGGCTGCCCCTTGCTGCCTTTTGGGCTTTCGATCTTTCTTTTACAAAAAATTGTCTTGTAGCTTGTGCACAAAAATAAATATAATATATTACATTATTTATCAATATTCCAAAAAATTCAACTAGGAGGGCACAGCTTGTTCGTTCATGAACTTTATCCACATATTTTCCTCAGTTGCTATATTCTCAAAACTAGAAGGTACGAGAAATATGATAGTGATTTCGTGCTAAGAAGCCTGGGTTTTTATACCCGCTATCCTGGCAGGAATCAAGCATAGTTGGTCTTCTAGCAAGTGGATGCTTACAGCTGCATGTGCTACTTTAGTCTTTAGCATCTTTTCATCCAACTCCTTGACTCGCTGGATGGCTTGTTCATCTTTTCTACGTTTGTCCTGTAAATGTTTCAAAAACATTTCATGTTCTGGTAGTGCTTCCAATCTCTTTGCAGCAGAGGTATAACACCGATTATAGGTCAGGAGCACTCTCCTGCAAAATTCAACACAGGCATCCTGTGTTCTCTTCACTGCCTTCTTTAATTCTTCTGCTGCGTTACTGGAAAACTCAATCAGATCATACTCTTTATTTATTGTCTCCTGATCTTTGACAAATATATCTGCAGGAGATTCTTTTTTTGCTTCTACCCAAGCCATCCTTCCCCACAAAGTCTCCAAAATATACAAAAAATATGAGACTGTACTTACAATCTCTTCTAATCTGATGTCTATTTGTTGGAATTTAAGTCTTTCTTCCACTATCTGTAGTTGTGTTTGATGAATCTTCCTTGTAAGCATAAGAGCATGCTTCTTTAAAGGTTCAATATCAACCTTCTGCTCCATAGCTGATTTTAATGAAGCTGCAAGTGAACTATTTTCTTCCTCCAAAGCCGCTATTTGAGTCTCATATAGCTTAGCCTTCTCTTCTGCGGTGATCTTCTGCTCTTCTAGCTCTGTCACTTTACTTTCTAATCTACTCTTTTCTTTATTCAGTTCTTCAACTGATAACTGAAGATGATTTTTCTCAGCCTCCAAACTCTGGTATTTCAGCTGTAGTTTTCCCAACTCTGCTGAGGTAGCCTGAGAATTCCTCTCCATATTTTCTATAGATACTACCAAAGCATCTTTATCTACCTGCAAAGTTTGACATTCCGCCTTTGAAACTTTGACCTCACCGATCATGTCCTCATAATTTCTCTTCAGATTCTGGCTTTCACCCCGTTCCTTCTTCAAAGTTTATTTCAGCTGAGCCACTCTTTTCTGAGACTGCTTGAGGTCAGTCATGATCCTATCCACATTGTCTTCAGTGGCTAGGATTATGGCTACCCCAACCCTCACTAATAATTGTGGATCCTTATGTGTAATGTGAACTACTGTTTTGTCAGTTATCATCATTCCTGGTTTACCCCTAGTGCCCACTTTCCTTTCAGTTCTCTTGACAATTCTCTTTTTTTCTTTATCGTAAAATATAGTATTAAAATCTGGTACCTCCTCTCCTTCCGTAGGCATGAAAGGAATTAAATCCAGTCCAAAAAATGATCCTGAACCTTCAGCTACTGTATTGCTAGAAGGAACAACAAGCTCTAATGGGTTATTATGAGTCTGATCCTGTTCTTGGTTCGTAGGGTCTTGTCCTTCTAGTATCTCTGTTCTTGAGCTTTTCGGTGCCTTTTCTGTTTGCTATTTCTCTTTTTGGATACCTTTTAATTTGAACCCTTCACTATCTGCCTGCTTTTTCTGGATTTCATTTTCTTTTTTTTTCCTTTCTTCTTCATCCTTCTTGGCTGCTTCCTCAGCTGCTCGCTTCTTTTCTTCCTCTTCTGTTCTCAGCCAATTCGCTGCTTCCCTTGCAAGTCTATTAGCCTTCTCCTATCTCTTTTTTGCTTCTTCTTCTTCTTGCCTTTTCTTCTTTTCAACAAGCTTTCCTTTACCACCCACAGTTATTATTTTTTGTTTGAATCTTTTTCTAAGGGCTGTCATGTTCTTAGCATTGCGGAAAATCTCCTCATCTTTGTCCCAAAAATCAATGTATTCAAAATGTACTCTAGCTTCATTGCAATAATCAGCTAATTTGTCATTTGAGTCATTTCTATGAAAGTTCATTTCATCAAAGTGAAGGTATTCCAATTCCTGGACAAATTCTACCGCAGTCTTCACCCTTGAAAATTTGTAACTCCCAACAAAAAAAGGCACTGTAGGATATACTGCCTTTTTCTGTTCAAACAAGAAATTCCATACTCCATCAATATATAACTGTCTAATAGCTTCTTTATGGAGTACATAATCAATAGCATATCTCGGGAGCAGAGAAGGGGGTCTCGATCCACCATACATCCTTAAATATAAACCATCCTCTGTTAGATAATAACTTCCAAATTCCTGCATAACCTTGAAGGCTTCTTCTGACATGCAATTGCATTCTTCCAAGAAAACCAAAGTGTATAAAGGCATGAGGAAATGCTCACATATCTCCTTATAATAGGTGTAGTATTTGTGAGCCCAAAATAACTTGTAAGCAGCGTATACTGGAGCTCGATCCTTATCCCAATGACATTTTAGTGCAGGGAAAGGCTGAGTGCATAGAATGTAGTTGATCAAAATAGAGCTCAAGTAGAATTCAGACTTCTTTTGGGATACTCCTCCCAATGCTGCGCTGATGCAGGATGACATGCTATTTGACACTATGCTTGCCCAGTTAAAAATAGTCCCTTGTGTAGCAACATAACAAATAACAGGTATCCAACCAAACTTAAAACTTTTCCCATTGTCTCTCCCAAATATTTTGTTCAACATTAAAATGATGAATCTATATGGGGCACAGAGAGTTGATGTCTCATATTCCCCAGAAGGTATGGTCCTGAAGTTTCTTCCCGGGATCATCATTTTCTTCACTGTCTCTACTAGGTCTAGACCTAACTTTTTTAGCCAACCTTTAGTTATATAAGTCTATGGTGATGGTGGATGATATGCCATGGACACATAAGTAGGGATGTATGCAACATAGCCTTGTTTCTCGATATTCAATAATATCATCCTTGTCACATATGCCCTGGGAAGAATCCAACCTATCACTTCTGAGCATGGAAAAATATCAGGCCTAGTAGCCACCTTCATTAGGGCTGACCTCTCAATATTCGTATATATGTACATGTCTTCAAAACTAGCATCAGGGACACTTTGGCTTGAAATCATTCTATACACTTCTCCCCACTTGTATTCTGCTTCAACCCCAGTAGTAGCTTTAGTGTCTTCATAAATGAATTCTACCTTGGTTATTATTTCCACTTCAGGTTCTTCTTCAGCCACTTGGGATTTCTTCTTCTGTTTCCTTGGCATATTGTAGTGTTGGAAATCAACCTGCAATAGTCATGCAACGTGGTTTCAGTCTAACTATCTCTAGCAACTGGTATAATAATAGACAAGAAAAACATACAATCATTACCCCTTCTTCGATATGCATGTTGGAAATTTATGTTAATACACAATCCTCAGAATGAGATATTTTAACAAAGAAAACCCTGCAAAATTCCCACCCTCTAAATCTGTTCAAAACTTCAACTATCTCAAAAGCCTAATCTGGAAATTTTTCTTTAACTTATATAGGCACTTTGATTTGAAGCAAACTCATCCCACCGCTGCATATACAAGAATCCCAAAAACCCCTATCAGTTTCATCCAACTTCCTAAACTGACGTGAAAACTCATCTCCAAAAAAAACCCTAGTTAGTTGCGCGACCATCTTGAATCCCACGAGAAACTAATGTTGTAGGGGACACGACTTTCTAACATCAGGCTGAACATATAATAACCAAGAATAGCATGGTTCAGACGGCGAAATGCCTGTCTACACCATGCCCTAAATATTCACGCAATTTTCATGGGTGCACTCATGGCGGACAACCTAAAAACCACCAGCCAGACAAAACGCTCATAACAAACAGGATGAGCCCTTAATAATAGATAAAATCACCGCAATAAAACAACATTATGTATAAGAAAACCTAACCCTACCATGAACTTCACCCCATCCAGCTGGCGGTAAAAATTAACAAAAATCAATCCAAAGAAACAAAGTTATGGACAAATCCTACCTGGCAATGGTGATGCGAGTAACCTAGACGAGAAAAAACCTTCCACGGGTGCATAGTAGGATGAATCAAGTTTTGACAATTGCTCACACACAAGAGGACGAAAGGCTTCAATGGTGAAACTGACAAGGAAAAACCCCAAAACGACGTTATACAAGCCTCAACCGGTTGGAGACCTATCGGTGGGAACAAAAATTTTAACCATGAATTGGACACATAGTCCTGAAATCCACCCGCAATATCGGATGTGAACGGAACTACAGACCCAGTATCGCATAAGAACAAAACTCAAAAATCGGTAGAACTATTTACTGATTTTCGGATCCGCTTGCTACTAGTCTTCCGCAATGTTGACAGTAGACTGCTCTACCAACCCGAGATTTTTAACCCGGTACGACTAATCCCTTCGAAATCGGTAGAGGAAACATGAAGACCTCGGACTAGCTCAGGACTATACCTCTGCAATGTCGGGTAGGCGACAGACTAAAACCTCCGATTCGCTTCGGCAAACAAACCCGATAGCGATATTGCTGACAATATCGGTTTTCGAAAAGCATAGATGAAGGAAAATCTGGTTCATCGGATATGCATGACACTAAGACGCTGGAGCTTCGACAAACCAAATCTGAGATGACAAAGAAAACTTAGTCCAATGCAGCGATGAAGACCTCGGAAGGTTCTAATAGGAAATCTAGTTGACTATACTTCTGCAACGTCGGAAGACTAGTAAACTAAACATTCGATGTCGAAAAGCTAGTGCATTGAGTATCCGATACAGACATGCAAAAGACCAAGTTTTTTTCGGAATATTTTTGATCCCAGAGCAAACCTTGGAAAAAATAAAACACTCCTGGGCTGGTTTGAAACTAAAACAAAACAAATGGGGGGGGACCCTAAAAATAAGATTTTTTTTGGGGGAATAGTTGTAGCTGCAACAGAGGGTTGCATTTGTAGATGGCTAAGTCCTCATGTGGCCAAAGGGAAAGACTATAGATGATGTAGTAGTGATTGGAGAGCAAGAGGGAGGCTTTTACAAATTAAGGGGCCAACCAAAACAAGCTTTGGTCCATGACTCAGTAGAGACAAGTGAACTTTGGAATAGAAGGATTGCACATGTGCACTATAGGGAACTTCCACTTTCAAGCAAAGATGTTGAAGGTCTTCCAGAAATCTAGACAAAGAATGAAGGCGTTTGCAAAGGATGTACAAAAGGAAATAACACAAAGAAGACATTTCCAAGTAGCAAGAGCAAGGAAAAAATAATCTTGGAAATCATCCACTCCGATGTCATCTAGTTCATTGAGTGGGTATGTATATTATGTTTCTTTCATTGATGATTTTTCTAGGAAGACATGGCTATATTTCTTGAAAATCAAGGATGAAGTATTTAGTAAGTTCAAGGAATTCAAAGCCTTGATTGAGAACCACATAGAGAAGAAAATCAAGACCTTTCAATCAGACAATGGTGGGGAGTTCACATCAAATGAATTCAAGGAATTATGCAGAGAGTCAGGGATTAAGACAGAGTTGACCACTCCATATAATCCACAACATAATGGAGTTGCAGAAAGGAAGAATAGAATGATTATGGAAGCAGCAAGGGAAATGCTTCATGATTAAGATATTCCTATGCATCTATGGGAAGAAGCTTCTAGGATAGGTGTGTATGTATAGAATCGTACTTCACATAGAGTACTTGAGAACAAGACACCAAAAGAAGTCTTCTCTGGAAAGAAACTAGAAGTCAACCATCTTAGAATATTTTGTTGCTTGGTGTACATACACATTCTGAAAGAAAAGAGGCCGAAGTTAGATCCTTCAGGAAAGAAGGGTATATTTGTTTGATATAGTGAAAGCTTGAAGGATTACAGAATATATTTCCTAGGATTCAAGAATATCGACATCGAAAGGGACGTGACATTTGATGATGACTCAGCTTACAAAAAATCCAGAAAGAGACCTATTGAATATCTTGAAGAAACAAAAGTAACCAATATCCAAGATACAACAATGATTGAAGCAACTCCAGAAGAAGATCGAGAAATGGAAGAACCTCAGGAACCAATAGATCCACCCCGTGAGAAGAATTATTACAAGAGAAAACTAGCATGGGTGCGTGAGGCTATCCAAGGTGCAGAAAGATATGGCGCTCCAGGAGAAATGCACAGAGAAAGGCAAAGAACTAGGTCCTACTCCAGTTATGTAGCCCTACTGTGTGACCTCATTGATAAAGAACCTTCCATCTATGAAGAAGTGGGAGAAAAGAAAGAATGGAAGGATGTGATGATCAAGGAATACCATTCGATCATGAAGAATGATGTCTAGGATGTGGTCCTGAGACCAGAAGGGAAGTCTATTGTGACTTCCAAGTGGGTCTACAACATCAATCATACTGCAGATGGAATCATAGAGAAAAATAAAGCGAGATTTGTGGAACGTGGCTTCTCCTAGAAGGAAGGGATAGATTATGAAGAAAAATTTGCACCTGTATTCAGATACACTTCCATCAGATCAGTACTTGCTCTGGCTGCAGTGATGAAATGGAAGATACACCAGATGGATGTTAAGACTGTGTTCTTGGATGCTTTAGTAGAACAAGAAGTGTATGTGTAACAACCACTTGGATTTGAGCCACATGATAGGGAGACTCATGTGTGCAAATTGAAGAAGGCCCTGTACGGTTTGAAAGGCACCCATGGCATGGTACGACAGTATTGAAATCTTCCTGACTAGCTTGGGATTTACCAAGAGTAAAGCAGACTTCAACCTTTACTACAAGGTTGAGGAAGGGAACCCATTGATACTCCTACTATATGTAGATGAAATATTTGTCATTGGTGATGATGAGTTGATTGTTGACACAAAGAGGAAGCTTGTTGCTGAGTTCAAGATGAAGGACTTGGGTATGATGCACTACTTTCTAGGCATTGAGGTGTTGCATAATACGTATGGAATCTCCCTTGGACAAGGGAAGTATGTAGTGGAGATCCTGAAGAGGTTTAGGATGATGGACTGCAAGGCCATGGCCACACCTATGGCATCAGACCTAAAGTTATTGAGTGATGCTTCATTAGAATTGGTTGATGCCACTAGGTATCGTCAGATGATTTTGTCCTTAATGTACCTGATGAATATGAGACTAGATATTTGCTTTGCTGTGAACGCATTGAGCCTTTTCGACATGGTGGCATGTTTGGTCTCCCATGGTCGGATGTAAGTGCTGAGCCTTTTCGACATGGTGGAAGGATGAGCCTCCCATGGTCAGATGTAAGTGTTGATCCTTTTTGATATGGTGGCAGGATGGGCCTCCCAAGGTCAGATGTAAGTGCTGAGCCTTTTTGACATGGTGGCAGGTTGGTCCTCCCATGGTCAAATGTAAGTGCAGAGCCTTTCCCTGGATGGTAGTAGGTGTGTCCTACCATGCCGTTGGATGTAATTTTAGAGCCTTTCCCTGGGTGGTAGTAGGTGTGTCACCCACCATGTCGATGGATGTAAGTATTGAGCCTTTTCAACATGGTGGCAGGTTGGGCCTCCCATGGTTGGATGAAAGTGTTGAGCCTTTTAGACATGGTGGCAGGCTGGGCCTCCCATGGTCAGGTGTAAGTGCAGTTCCTTTCCGACATGGTGGCAGGCTAGGCCTCCCATGGTCGGATGTATGTGCTGATCCTTTCCGACATGGTGGCAGGCTGGGCCTCCCATGGTTGGGTATAAGTGATGAAGAATATGAAGACCTACATGGAGGCTAGGCCTACATCCAACATGAAAAAGGGTTGGCTCTGTAGCACTTCCTATGACGAGTAGATTTGAGAGATAGCACCATTTTCTCGAGACATCAGCAGCAGTGATGATGATGATCTAGCTTTGATGATGATCCAGTGATGAATACTTGTGCTGATGAACTATGTCAAGAGACCACCTTTGTAGTTAAGAGGGAGTGTTGATGTATTTGTAACTTCCAAATGTATTCACTTGTATATTTCTTATTGTATTTCATTGTACCCCGATGAAGATGTTTGTTACTTTGAATCGAGAGAGTCGTTGATATAATAAATTCATGTAAAGTCATTTTGGTTAATCCTCCATTGTAATTGAGGAAATAGAACCCACAGTTGAGTCATATTAGGGTTATTAGACTCTCCTAGTGAAGTCGGCCCTATAGAGTAATTGTCAAGTGGAAAGAAAGTATAAATAGAGAGTGAGAATCTATATTTGAAACACACACCTACTCAATAGGAGTGCATGAGTGAGAGAGGAGTAGCTCGCACAAGTGAGAGAGAGAACAACTTTCAGAGATCATCTTTGTATCTTTGGGTTTTACTTTTTCTATTGGTTCTCACTCTATTTCTAAGGAAGTTGCAGGGTTTTCTCCTTAATGGTTTCCCTGAGGAAAATTCTTTGTGTCTCTTGTATCTTGTGATTATTTTGTGCATGGTATTCTCTTAGATAAGATCCTAGATCATATTGATTAAACGATAAAAATCTAACACTTCTGCGGGTCAACCCATTGATCCTAGTGTCCATCACCTTATGACATTATCATCTAATGTCAAATTATAGACTAAACAAAACCAATAACTCCATTGCATGACATATAAACTATTAATCCCTCCATGACATATAACTCCATTGCTCTCGATATGTCCTTACATTTTTTGAGACCCCCCACAGACAGGATTTCCGAATTCCCTCGATTCCCTTTATGTTGCATCATGAATAACTCCACTGCTAGAGTTGCCCTTAATTATAGTATCATTGATGACTTGGACCAATCTCCCTCTACCATGTCCTCTCTGGAATTCTTACGGACTTTTCCTTTGCACAAATATTTTCTCTCCACTTTAGGTGTCATTGACCCCTTTGATTCCACGTTAATCACTGTACATTTGGACCAAGGAAAACCCTAGACGCCATCATCCATAGCCTTCCATCATTCGGTCACTCTTTAGAATTTGGTGATTCATCGATGCATCATCGATGAGGGGGGCATCCACCTGCATTATTTCAACCTTTATTTGGCAGAAACTTGGATCACTAAGCCTTCAAACTTCAACTATTGCCCTTTGTTCTTACGATGGTTGTGCTGCTCAACCACAAGGCGTTCTCTCGAATGTCCTCTTTGAGTTAGCCGAAAAAACCATGTTGATTGACATTGAGGTTGTCAACTCCCAACTCGATTACAATGTCCTCCTTGGACGTAGTTATATGTATGCAATGTGATCCATTTTAGAAGAACAAAGAACGTAGTGTAGAATGTATATTTGATAATGTAGAAGATGAGTTACATAATAAGTGCCTCGGGTAATTTATACCTTAAGTGGGGAAGATAGGTGTATTTTCAAGTCACCGATTAGTTTAATTACATTAATTTACTAAAATTAACCTAGCTTAATACTTAAATTTGGAATTTGTTACATTGCCTTCCCCTTAAGGGAAGCTTTGTCCTCAAAGCTTATTTGACGACAATGATTACGCGAACTATCGCATTGTCTCTGATGTGGATATCTGTATGGTTTTCTACTGGTAGCTTTTGTCCTTGGTTCTATTTCGATTATGTGTTCGATTTTTCTGTTTGGTGGGAGCTCCATAGGTAGCTCTTGAAACACCTTGCGATGTTTTTGAATCAGCTCTTGTATCTCTGGTTGTTTGTCCATATCTCCTTCACTTGTTAGAAGCTCCATTTCTTGACATTGAAGTATGTATGTTGGTGCGTCTTTCGGGCATAGCTTTTCCATCTGATGTGATGTAAACCAGTTGTGTCGGAGGTGGTTGGAACCCGTATAATTTGTGTGTTTTCCTGAATGCATGGAATTCAATAAAATGTTCTTAGTGTTTTGTGGAGTATGTACCCAAGGTTTGTAACCATTGTATTCCTAATACTATGTCGAGTCCTCCCAGTGGTACCGCAAAGAAATATGATTCTAATTTATACTCTTGTATTTATAACTTGACTTGGTGACATTTCCCTACGTTGTCAATCTTCTTTCCATCTGCTACCATAACCTTCATGTTAGGTACTGGAAAAACAAATAGGTTAAATATGTTAGCAAGGTTGACATTAATGAAGTTATGGGTGCTGCCAGAGTTGATGAGAACTGTGATGTTATTATTTTTTATATGCCCTTTAAGCTTCAATGTTTACAGTTGGGATATTCTGGTAATAGAGGGGATAATGAGATTTGTGGGGTGTCGTCCTTGATTCCTATGTGGTAGTCTTTTTGACTATTGGCATCATTCTCAATTGGTTCCTTGACTTCCAACTTTGCTTCATAGGAATACAATTTCTTTTGTAAGTATTTGTGCTTAGGATCCCATTTGTCTCCACAGAACTTACATTTTCCTTCCTTTATTCTCTGGGCCTCTAAATTGGGATTTGTTCCTTCCCTAAGTTGAGGTGGTGTATATCTTGGATTTCTTGCATATGATGATTGGAGGGGTTTCTTTTTGGATTCGTCTTGGTCGACATTTGTATGAACATATTTTCTTTCAATAATCCGAGCTTTATGTCGTGCTTCCTCCATGGTAGAGATGTATGCAATTCTAGTTCATCACGAATGTGCTGTTTTATACCGTGTATGTAGTTCTGTAGTCATCGATCATGATCAACTCTGGAACTCGAGTTGACAACACTTCCCATTCACAGGTGGACTCATCGACACTATTTTTTTGTTGTAACCTTGGGATTTTGGCAAAGAAGTATTTTTCTTTGAGGCCATGGAATCTTTTGATGAGGTCATTTCTAAATCTAACCCAGTTGTGAGAACATATTCTTGCAGTATTCTTCCACCATAAGTACCAGTTGTAAGCGTTTCCTTCTAGATGCATTGAGGAATATTTAATTTTCTCTTCGTCGTAATGTATGTTGTGGATGTCTAGGTATTTCTCGGCTTTGTTAATCCATGCTATGCACTGTCATTCATCCCCAACATATTTGGGTAACTCAAATTTCAACCTCAATTGGCATCCTTGTGTATATGAGGCTGAGGACGACATGTTGAATAGAGGATCTGGTTGCTCTGGTGTTCTGGGAGAGTTTGGTTGCAGGTAATTCGATACTTTTAATCTGTCCAAGATGACGACTAAAACCACCTGATTTTTATTTTGGTCTTCTTGTAGAGTGAGGAAGTTATTCTCTATTAGTGACGTGAATTGTGTCCAATTTGATGTCAAATTTTCACTGGTTTGTTTGATTTTTGTGTGGAGTTCCTCGTAGTTCTTGTTATTTTTCTCATTGATTTGATCAAACCAAGCATTTACGTCGCCCATTGATATGGTGGCTGCTAGAATCTTTTTCGGTGCTAAACGCGGGTTTATTTTTATTTGCGGTATGATGCTAGCCCGCCACGATTCTTTTTTATTAAGTAATAATAATAATAATTATTATTATTATAATATAGTTTTTTTAATTAATAATAATATTGATAATTTTTTTTTTTGTAAGCTGCACAGAAAATTATATTACATAGGCAAAAATTACATCAAAGAACTCATGATTGACAGAGGTTGAAGGAGACTGTGCCTCCTTCAGAGCCATTTCCAAAAAATAAGACACATGTCTGCTTTGAAGCATACTGACACTGAACAAAACTGTAAAAACTATTCAAGACCGTTATGTAGGGGAACTGGGTTGCATAACCAGCCGAGCCCCGCTAAAACCAGAAAGAGACATAAAGTAAAACTTAAATATAAAAACATAGACGATATTTAAAGGCCTGCATGAAGCGAATCCTGAAAGAGACCTATTTAGAGCACGCATTAAGTTGAGGGGGGATCTTCAGTGATGGGGCATTCCCATTGCTCCTCCTGTGACATAGTGGGCGAGTTTGTGGCTGCCATTGGAACGAGAGATAGAGATGGAAGATGACCGGCCAGTGGAGAAGGCGAGTCCTTCTATCATTTGGAGAGGGGTTCCACAGGAGAAGGCACCTGGAATGTTTTAGCCCAAGGCAACTTGGAGGAGCAACCACTTCCCCCTAGACTGGTAATGGCACGCCTGCCCATTTTTCTTCCACTAACTCCGCCACTTGCACCACCACCCTGTGCTTTGCCCCCCGAATTTTGGACGTTTAAGCTAGAAATACTAGTTGTGCCTTTCGAGGAGAAGTTTTTGTTCAATTCGGTCAGCTGAGCATCGATCTCAGCAATTTTTGTTTTCATGGAATGGACCGCCATTCTAGCTTCAGCCCAGTTTCTGAGCATATCTTCAGCTAGGTTACAAAGCATTTTTTTTAACATCCAGTAGTGGTTGATATGACTACCATCCTCCCCTGTCGAAAGCTTTTTGTTCAAAACCTTGTTCTCCCAAGCCTCTACCAGAACCTGAACATGACCAGAAATGTGTGGTTCATAATCCTCAGGGATGGGGATGCTGCTGCTCCTCTGGGATTTCGCTCGCCCTGAATTGGCTCTCCTGGGAGTACCACGCTGGCAAGACATGGCCGTCAAATTGAGCCTGAGACCAATATGCAGAGGGGTGAAAACTCCTACAGAGGCTCTGGAATCATATGCACCAGCAGAGTTAGCAGCAACAGCAGTGAAACTGTGGTATACCACCTTGAACTCGCTACCAATACACCTATTGTCCATTTCATAGTGCGTGCGGAAAGACTGCATAGAATTCCTTTCAGTCACCATTAAATCGTGCAGACAGGCCTTGAATGAGCCTAGGACAAATTACCAGCTCCAACTCTGCTCTCATGCTTCGACAAGACTCAGGAATAATCTTCAACGTTCGGAGGGTCCTGCGCAGAGTGATGACGTTCATGAGCTGGGTGATGAGCGCACATCTTATCACCGACTAAACCTGGAATCGGAGGTCATGCCAAGTGTCGACAGGGATTGTCAGGAAAGTAGAGACGAAGGAGTTGTTTGAATCCAGGCACCAGGAATCATCACTGGAAGCATGCGACGTCGGTTGCATAGGAGGGCGCGTGTCGCAGGAGTCAGCTGAACAGCTGTCCATACTGTTGACACCCACATCTGGGCAGAGTAGATAAGAGCAGGAAAGTTGGAGACATTTGGATTTTATTTGCTTGTCCAGAGGATCTTGAAGGGATCCTTCCACCAAAGAGAGGGTAGGATTGACTCCTGAGTTAGCGAGGAAGTTAGCTAAGGAGTTGGATTTTCTGTGCAAGCGGTGAAAGGTGACGACGTGCATGTTATGCAGGAGGGCGGCCAGATTGCTAAGCCCCTGAGCCAAGCGCTAGCTGGTAGAGACTTTAGAAACTTGCGAGCCATGGAGAAGCTTAGAGGTCATGAAAAGGATGATGGCAGAGTCTCCTTTCGCAATAATCGGCAAGAGTCCTTTCTGTTTGACTAATGATAGTCCGGCTATCAGGCCATCAAGTTCAGCTGCATTATTAAAGTTAAATCCTAAGTTGTCGTAAAAAATATTGTTGATATTGCCCTGATAGTTCCTGATAGTGCTGCCAAAACCAACTTTTCCTGGATTTCCCTTTGAAGCTCCATCAAAGTTGAGCTTAAACACGTTCTCAGGCGGAGGGTCCCAGTGTGAGGGGTTGTCCGGACGCATTGTGGGATTGTTGCAGAATGCAGGGACAATGGAGACATCAAAGTTAAGAGAGAGTAAGATGCATTTTTCTTTTTGAGAGGTGGGAAGGTCAGCAGATGACCAACCTTTGGAGTGAATGGTTTCATGAAGCTTCTTAATGATATCTTTCCACAACACGAGAGGAGAGGAGGTGGAGTTTTTAAAAATTTTGCTATTTCTTTCTTTCCAGGTAAGCCAAAGGACAAATCTAGGGATAAAAGTCCAAAGCTGGTTGAGGATGTTACTTTCAAAGGGACAGTTCGTCCAGTTTTTGAGAGTTTTAGTGATATTGCCTTTTACTCCGTTGGTACGTCTGAAAGCTCCAGCCACGAAGTCCCATAGTTGGTTGGTGAAAGGGCAGGCATCCAAGAGATGATCAATAGTTTTCTGGTGATACATGCAAAGACTACATCTGGATGGACCATGGAAGCCTTTACGTGCTAAATTTTCCCAAGTTAGAATTCTTCGGTGTTGGAGAAGCCAAAGGAAATGGGTGATTTTAGGCCATTGATGAGAAGACCAGAGATGAGACCAGAATGGAGAGACCTGGCTAGTGGGATTCATTGAAATGATGCTGTAAGCTTCTTTAACCGAGAATTTGCCTGATGGGTGGTGACCCCATCGAATGATATCCGACCCTTGCCTATGTTTGATCTGTCTAGCGCACAACTCTGGCCAGATTTTATCAGAGAGGTTGTTGTCTGGGATAGAGTCCCAAAGGGCGGGCTCTTTCCAGCTGCAGAAACCGTTAGATGAAGAGGACCAGAAATCCTTGACCTTGAGCTGCTTGTTGATGTTGATGTAATTCTGGAAGTCCGGATCAAGAGCGAGGTTTTTGAGACTGGGGAGTTGTTGCCAAGAGTCTTCCCAGAAAAGAACATTGTTACCTTCATTAATTTCCCAGAAGCTGTGCTTTTGGATGATGGCTCGTTGCGAGTTGGAATCTTTCCAGATGTGAGAACCGGGAATATCCTTGTCAAATTTGATGAGTGAGTATGTGGGATAATCCGTAGCATATTTGTTGTTCCATAGAAGCGACCAGAGAGTGTTGTTCTTAGAGATCCAATTCCACCATATTTTGGTAGAGAGGGCCTGGTTGTTTAGGCTAGGGTCCCTTATGCTAAGACCTCCTTTCGATTTCTTTTTGCAGAGCGTGTCCCAACTGACAAGCACCCATATGTTATTGTTACTATTGCAACCCCACAAAAAAGATCTTTGCAGAGTTTTAATAGCTTTAAGAACCCATTTCGTGGCTACTAAGATAGAGAAGAGGTAAAGGGGGATGGATTGCAACGTGGATTTTAGCAGGAAGTCTCTACTAGGGAGGTTTAGGGTTTGGAAGGTCTAGGAGGAAAGGCGGAGTTTGAGCTTGTTTAGGAGTTCTTTCTAGGAAGAGTGCTTAAGAGCAACATCAAATAGCGAGGCTCCTAGGTATTTGGTGGGTAAGAAGGAGACAGAAAAGCGGAGAATGCGAGAAATATTTTTCTGGGTAGCTTTACTCGTATTAAAAAAGAAGATTTGGGATTTTTCCAGATTTAGGGAGGTTCCTGAAGCGGTTTCGAAGGTGTTCAAGAGAGATTGGATTTTCCTTGCTTCATGCACAGAGGAGTGACAAAAAAGGATATTGTCATCCACAAATTGCTGGTAAGCAAGAGGCAGGCCGTTGTGAAGGGAGATGCCTTTGAGAGAGTGATCAGAAAGAGCCGACTGGATCAACCGCCCAAGGCCCTCCGCCATGAGAATAAACAAAAAAGGGGAGAGGGGGTCACCCTGTCGAATTCCCCGTGAGGGGGAGAAAGTGGAGGAAGGAGAACCATTGACCAGGATGGAAAAGAAAGCAGAGGAGATAAGTGAAAGGATCCAACGAACCCAATCCTGACAAAAACCAAAAGCCAGCAGAATTTTTTCAGTGAAGGTCCAGCTAAGTTTATCAAAGGATTTTGACAAGTCCAATTTAAGGATCATTCTAAGGGTTTTGGAGGTTTTCAGGGAGTGGACCACCTCATGGGCTAGGATAATACCATCTAGGATCTGTCTTCCTTCCACATAGACTGATTGCTCCGGCGAGATGAGGAGAGGTAAGAGGGGTTTTAACCTGTTAGCCACAACTTTAGAGATAATTTTGTAAATGACATTGCAGAGAGAGATGGGGCAGAACTTACCAGGATATGAAGCACCTATTTCTTTGGGAATGAGAGCCAGATGAGTGGCATTTAGGGATGATTTTAAGGAACCATACTTATTTAAAATTGTATAAATGTTGGCAAATCTTACCGATTCTTAAAACACCAACTATAAAATGTTTGGTAATATTTTTCAAAAAATATTTTAATTTTCAAGGATTTTATATCGTTTATATAAGAATTTGGCGATTTCTAGGGTGAAAAAAGTTTACCCCATCAAAATTGGGTGAAACGCGGCTTCAAAAAATGCAAAATGACGAATCTTTTTTTGGAGAAAAACCCCTAAAAATAGCCCATGGGATAAATTTCGCCCCTAAAATTATCCCTGGTGGCATTTAGTGCTGGTAAGATCCTTTCCTTTTTTTTCCTTGATTCTTCTACGATTTCCAGAACTTCATCCTTGAGCAGATCCCAACAGTGGTGGAAGAAGTCAATAGTGAAACCAACCAGGCCAGTAGAAGTGCCATCTGCCATTTGTTCCATGGCCACTTCAACTTCTTGCAGAGATATGGGTTGCATAAGAGAGTGGTTGTGGTCATTGTTCACTAAGGGGGGGATGCAAAGGGTGACCTTGTTGATCTCTTCAAGTCAATTGTGGTTTGGTTCCAAGAGGAGCTGACTGAAATGGTGTGTTAGCTCTTTGGAAATATCTTGATGTTCTTCCAGCATATCTCCAAAATCAGTATGCAGCTTGCTGATCTTATTCTGCATTCTGTGTTGGATAGTGGATTTATGGAAAAAACTTGTATTGTGTTCACCATCCTTTAGCCACTTGAATCTTGCTTTTTGGTTTTAGTAAATGGCTTCTTGATCACATCTTTTATTAAGTTGGTGGAGGAGTTCTCTTTCTTGCAGCTTAGTGTCTGGGGTGAAACCATTATCCATTGCTTGGTGTTGGAGAATTTTGAGGCTTTCTTGGATCACCACTTTGTCTTTGAAAATGTCACCAAAGGTATTCTTGTTCCAATTCCTGAGATGGCTATGGAGCACTTTCAGTTTCTGATGCATTATGGCCATTTTAGACCTCCCTAAGACTGACATCTCGTTCCACCAGGTGGTGACCGTATCCAGGAACTTGGAATGGGTGAGCCAAAATTTCTCAAATCTGAAGGGTTTATGGAGGGGTTGACCCTGACTATGCCAGGAGAGGGAAATGGGCCAGTGATTCAAGCCTGCTGTAGGTAGAACCATTGCATCTAGAAGCCCTCCCATAGTGAGGATAGATTCCGTGACGAGGAAAAGGTCCAGATGTTTGGAAATTTGGTGGGGTCTCCCTCTTCTGTTGTTCCAAGTGAAAAAACCAGAGGAGGTTTGAATGTCAACCATTTCACATGTGTTTATCATAGAATTGAAGGCTTCATCCACCCTTGAGAGTGATCTGAGGCCCCCTTTTTTTTCCTCCAGATTGGAGATCATGTTGAAGTCTCCACCTATGATGATCAGAGAATCAATGTGCAGGGTCCTAAACCAGTCAATATGCTTTAGCAGATTTTTTTTTTCTTGCGATCTGAGGCCCATAAACATTCATTAGATAGCCTTTGATGCTGGAACCAAGAATGTGGAAAGAAGCAGAAATTGAGTGCCTAGCGGCCAGGGCATAGTCAAGAGAGATAATGTGAGGGTTCCAGCTAATAGGGAGGTCGCTTGAGGCACCCTGCGCATCAATGGTGATGGTGGTATAGTTATTCCAAATACGAGCCATGATGGCAGAGGCAGATTCACTAGGATATTTGGTTTCTTGGAGGAAAAGGACAGAAGGAGGATCTTTTTGTAACTTCATTTTCAACATTCTTTGTTTAGAGCGACTGTTGAGACCTCTAATATTCCAGGAGATGAGATTCATTGGTTAATAGTAGGGGGGGAAGGTGAAGAATTTCGTTAACTGGGTGTATTGCCCAGAGTCAACCAGAGTAGTGCCTAAATGATTGATTCGTTGAAGAGTCGATTTTTTTCCTTTTTTCTTTGGATCTTTATGAGTTTTTTGTTTCTATTTTTGGCTAGAGGTAGCAACTCCAAGCTTTGCTTTGATCAGAGCTTTGTGCAGAAGCTGAATCTGCTTGGGAGGAATCAACTTGAAAACTTTTCTAGTACAGGCATCCTCCAGACCGATGAGATCAAGCCCTTCTGGTATCGCATCCATCATATCTTCTTCCTCAAGGTTTTCCAAATTATGATCTGGCATGGGCATATCAGAATGCATTTTTTCTTGAGGATCAGAAAGGTTTTCTAGAGCCTTACCTGAAGATTTCTCCGATTGCTGAAAGGTAGGGTTTTCCGTTGCTTTTGGAACCTGAAGTTGAATTGGAACTTCATGATTCGAAATAGATTCATTGAAGGTTTTTTCCGTATCTATAGAAGCTTCTTTCAGAACCTGAAAGCTGTTTGAGGTGGGTGCAGGGTGCTCTGGAAGATTTTCTGGCGACGCTCTTTTATGGTTTCTTTTCCTTTGGGTCATAGGTTGGAACCCTTGCTCATCAATGATATGAGGGTTAGATTTCTCAGGAGATTTATTCATAGGACAGTCTCGGAAAAAATGCCCATGTTAATGAAATTTTATGCATCTAAATGGGATATGTTCATAGTCAAGGGGCTAGATCCAGTCGGTGTCTTCATGGGAAAGACAAATTGCATCAGAGAGAGCCTTTGCAATGTGCATGAAAATGGAAATTCTGGCATATGAGGTGAATTTGTTCATTCGAGTCTGATCAACAGTTTTAACAAAGGAGCCCAGAGTATTTCTAATCTCTTGAAGAGTAGCCTCATCCCAATATTCCTGCGGAAGAGAGAACATTTGGATCCAGACGAGGGCCCAGGAGAAGTCCTCTTTTTCAGGGCAGAAGCGTTCGACCCAGTTTTTGAGGTATAAGCCTGCAGAATTGAAAAAGTAGGGGCCTCCTTCTTCCACTTGAGCCTTATCTTCCAGATGATGAAAGATGATTGTGAAAAAGCCTTTGGATCCTAGCTATAAGTTGAAATGCACTTTGGGTTTCCATTTGGAAGCAATCCATCCCCGAAGAGCTTGTTTTGTTGGACAAAATCCCATAAATTTACCGATTAGAGCATGGTCTTTCATTTTTTGTGCTCTGGCATTAATCCTTTCTGTCGGTAGAGTTAAGTAGGGGCGCTCAACCGAGCACGAAATACAAGATTTATTAGCTTTGGGAGGAGGATTACCTTTTTCCAGGTTGGGGTTGATGGCTGTCTTTCCAATGGGAGATTTGGAACCTAATGGGGATGTCCGCTGAACTGATTTTCAATGTGCTGCTGGGGATCATGAGATTCTCTAAATTTAGATTTGTTGGGAGAGGCAATGAGGAGCCTAGATCACCTGCTCCCCCCCCGATGTGGACACCATGATGTCACGTATTACTGGGCGAATAACTGCAAATCAGGATCTGTACAGAGGATGCAGAGAAGGACAGTCAGAGCGTAGCGTAGGGTTTGGGTTTAGTGACAAACCCTAGCAGAGCGGTTTGACTCACATTCTCTTCCCCACCCATCAATTATATTATTAAATATTATTAATATTAAAAATTTTATTATTAAATTTTTTTAACCAACCGTCACGTGGAGAGCGGTAGGAGGAAGCGTTAAGTGACGGCGAGGATGGACAACAGCGGGAGGGATGGAGGATGGAGCAGTGAGGTGATGGAGAGGCAGGGAGTGTCAGATGGGAGAGGACGTGGTTGCATTAGCGTCGTGTGGCAGTGGTGTGGAGTGATGGGCATAGGAGCGACGAAGTGTGGAAGTGCACTATGGATGGCATGAGGGAGGGGGCACGTAGATGGAGGTCATGCAAGTGGAGGAGAATGGGTAGCGCAGAAGATATGGGAGTGCAGAAGAGATGGATGGATGATTGGATGCATGAAAGGTGAAGAGTGTGAGCATTGAGAGAATTGGAGGGAGGGCTGGTGGAATGAGGTGAGAGTGAGGTGCATTTGAAACAATGAAAAAAAATTGATGAAGGCATGAAAGGAAGGTGGTGGTGTGGTGTTGAGAGCCTAGAGGCTCTGGTACCAATTGAATAACAAAGGAGGGTGAAGAACAAATAATGTAGTGTAGAATGTATATTTGATAATGTAGAAGATGAATTACATAATAAGTGCCTCGGGTAATTTATACCCTAAGTGGGGAAGAGAGGTGGAATTTGCTACACAGTTCCTCTTCTCTCTTCCGACTCTTGATGTTTCCCCATGATGGGAAGATTGTGAATATCGACTAATTAACGTATTATGATCCTAAAGGACTGGCTACCCTAGAGTGTGTCCTCCCTACTATCGACACAACCATTGATAGTGTATCTATTCCTTCCCTGTATGCCCTTGTTCTAGGTCTATATAACAACACCCCTTTAACAGACACCTTTTTTACCTCCCACCCCCTCCTTCGATTGCTGGCATATCGAATTTGTGCACTATCATGTTTGGTAACATTTAAACCTCCTCGCAACCTCAACTGCAACCCCAATCGCAGAACTCGGGGAATGATTGGGGTTCATTCCCTGTCCACATGATCCCCTTCCTCTTTCCACTTCTGGCATTGTGAGTAAGCCATTCATGGATACTCTCAACCTTTCGGGCTTCAGTTTTGGTATTCCCATATGGTACCTTAATCCACCCACCCTTCCCTCGACACCACAAATTGTGTTGACACAAGTCCAATCCATTAAGATGGTATCACACTGTTATAGCTCAAAATGACACATCTCTGTCTGTGACCACTTTCCCATGATTCCGTTGCATGTCGACACTTCCATGACGACACTTCATGAAAGTCACTGAATGTCAATGAAAAAACACCTAACTTGGAGGACCCATATCTTGAGTTTTGTAACAGATTATTTCTCCCGCTACTATTCCTGCGCCCCCTCCTCCCAAAAAGATTGAGGGAAAGGCACCCAAAGCCCCGATAGAACCATTTCCTCCTTCTACTTGTTCTTTATGCAATGTCCAAGGACATGTGACACCGAATTGTCCATATTTTCCAATCCTTCGCACCCATATGTGCATAGTAGTCAAGATCAACGACGCTCCCATTGTCAACATACCAACCATTCATGCAGTTAAGAACAAATCACTCTAAGACAACTAGTCATGTGTAGCTTGTGGCCTATAAGGCCATTATTCACATCAATTCCCAAACTTGCTCAAGTACCTGTCTCTCCTCAGTGACCTTCCCAACCACTCCCGTGAGTTCGAAATAATTGTCCTTAAGGAGATCCACCCTCTAGCCTCTTCCTCGGACACCAATAACACCATTTATATGATCTCTACTTATAGTCATCCTTCCCCATCGTCAATCGTGGAATATCCCTCTGATCTATCCAGGTGCCACTTTCACGAGGAAGGAGAGATCCTTAAAACCACCACCGATTTTACCCCATTCCATTTAGTCCATGGTGTGGTTTTGATTCTTCCCATTGAATTCCATATTCCATCATTCCACCTTTCTCTCAAGCTTCTACCTGATAATTCATCGTTGGAAAAATGCCTACTTACACATGAACAAACTGATGGGAACCGTCGTGTTTCTCTGCAAATGATCAAAATAACTAAGACCCAATTGAAGTCCCATTATGACTCCCACATCCACCCACACACATTTATCAAGGGGGACCTTGTCCTTATCTATGAAGAAGACCATGATAATAATGTTAAAGGGAAGCTCTAATCCATGTGGTATAGCCCTTGTGTCATCCATCAACATCTCAACAAGGGGGCATACCTCCTTGCTGACTTCGATGGTTGCCTCTTGAAGAATCCCCACAATGGGCTCTACCTCAAGAGATTCTATGCCTAATTCCACCAACTTGCATACCCTTGTATCATAGTTTTTCTTTCTTGTTTTGCATCATTTACCATGAGTGTCATAATTTTTTTCCTTGGTTTCTCTAGATGGATCCTACCTTTGCCTCCTATGTTGGTTTTGTTGATGGCACAATTAGATGGTCTCCTAATCTCGCCTCGGCTGCATGGGTCATTTATTCCTTGTCACATGAGTTGATCCACATCGACAAAATGTGTGTTGGTATTTCTATCAATAACCAAGTTGAGTACGAGGGTGTCACTGGTCTCCTGACCGCTGCCCTTCACTTGGGTATTTGTGTCCTTGATGTCTTCCTAGACTCCCAAATTCTTGTCTCCAAGTTGAATGATTGCTACTAGGTACGTGATCCATGCCTCTTTATAAATTTCATGTGCACTAGACACTTGGTCAGACATTTCGAATCCATTTCATTCATGCATTTTCCCAAAAGTCTCAATAGTGTAGCATACCAAATGGCTAATGACGTTCTAGAGTGGTACATCAGTCATCGCATATAGGAAATAAACTGCATCATGCATCATCATATAGTCATGCATACGAATGTCATATACATAATTTAGGCACAGTCATCATCGTAACAAGAGACTCTTAAAAACCCATAAAAATACAAACATATGCATCCATGTGCATTCATATCGTATCATCATGTTCAGTACAACAAGAGAAGCCCCACAAGATTTCTCGTCTGATCATACATATCACACAAAATTCGCTATGATCAAATACATTGGGGGTAGCATCACAAGCTTCTAGTTCGAGTCATCCTCCTTTGACTATGTGTCCTCCTTAGTGTCCTCCCCCTCATCTAAGCTCTCCTCCTCCATCCACACGTCCCCATGTGTAGCTACTTTGACATACTCAACATCAACTATGATCCTCCTCATTAGAGAGATCCACTTCGAAGGATCTATGTAGAAAACGACTATTAGATCATTGTCTAGGTACTCCCACCCATCGTCAGGGACCTCCTCCAATAGCTACTCCATGTCCATCCGCAATGAGTCCAATGTAGCACTCTGCCACCTCCTTTTCCTGTAAGCAGCTGGATCTAACCCCTCCACCCTGCCCCTGCACCAATGGTACCCTGCTGGAGGGTATGGTCCCACGTATGCACATAGTATGTCATCAATATCTATCACATGTATGGTCTAGCTACCACATTTCTAGTAAAATTTATATGAATGAAACCACAAAGAGTCATGTATATGTATCGTCAAGTCCCCATACCTTTCCTGGAGGTTGAGGTATCTTCGGATCTCCCCGGTAGTCCATCCCAACATGTGGATAGTCCTCATTGAGGATAGGAAGCTGCCGCCACTGTGAAAAAATATCTCGAGTGAAGAAACGACCTACCAAGCCACCTTCCTCCATGATCATCATCTCACACCACTACCTCATTCTAGGCTCACATGGTCCCCATCATGCACCACCATATGTGGTTTTAGTGTCGGTCCCCTCGATTTGTGTTCCATCAAGAAAATTGAACCCCTTATGTATTGGCATGTTCACGAGCCCTATGCTCTATACATATTGCAAACTCTTCATTATTTTACCACCATTCACCGTCCCGCAAGGATGCCCCACTTGTGTTCCACTTTTATTTTTATCCATGTTAGCCATGATCCCAACATTTCCTCTTTCGGTTCATCAAACACTTCATCCTTGCTTGATTGTCCATTACAGAGTTTCTGTTAATCTCTTTTATAGCTCCTTAAAGAATGAAAATATTGTTGATAATTCTTGCTTCCTTTCACGCTCATTAAAGTATTTGAAAGGGCATCTATATGGCCTTGTTTATCTCCTTTTTCGGACTACATAGACTATTTAAAGAAAAGGACCACCCTAGCACCTTCCCTCTAGGAACGGTTCCTCATGTATCCTTTTATGCTGTTTTAGACATTGGGACCATAACTTACGAAAAATATCACTTATGGGTTGTATTTAAGCTCTTCTCCAGCCCTCTCATAAAGAAAATATCACCGAGCAAGCTTGGTTTTGTTTATGTTCATAAAAGCATTTGAATGACCGTCCAATAAGTATAGTTTTAACCTTTTTCAGCCTAGTTGGACTACCTACGGAAAATATGTCTCTCTGCCATGTTCAGCAGGGAGAGCTCTCCTTCATACACTTTTATCCTTTTTTAGACTTAGGGGACTTCTATACGAAAAATATACCCCACTAGAGTATTCTTCATATTTTCAGACCCTTTAAACATGAAAACACCATCGAGCATTTACCGTCTTGGGCTCGACAAAAATACATGAGATAGTATCATAATGAGCATACTTATATCCTTTCTTCGAGCATCTTAAACTATGAAGAAGGCCCAAACAATGTCTTTTGGTGTCTCTCATTATGGAAGCTTTCCCTCATTGGGTGACCTTTATTTAGAGTACTTTCTGATAAGTCTCCCTAGGATCCCTTGGATATCACTCATCTAGTTACTTCCCTAAGTATTTTCCATTGCAGTCATCTCCTCGGTTCCACAACTAAGATTCCTTCCCCATGAGTCAATATCATCTGTTTCCAGGTCAGCCCTCTCGTTTTACTCTAAACAAAGGAATTTTGAGTCCCCCATACTCCCATGCCCTTGTTCCCCATTCAATGTCTCGGTCCCTTTATTTTTTCATATCTTTGGTTGTCCCCCTCGTGCTTCTATCAAGGAAACCTCATGGCCTTGGTATTTTCATGTCTCCCTCTGTCAACATCAACACATTTATTGCAGAGGATATACCCAGAGATCCGTGTATCTTGGTTTCATCCACCTCATTAATGAGTTCCTTGGACCACTTGAAAGGAGTACTTAGTGCCTTTTGGGTTGGTTGTGTCTCACATGCTCGAATTCAGCTCCATCATCGCACCATTGAATTCATACATGGTATTGGTTCCTTCATTATTTGGTTGAAAACCCTGGTTGTCACCCGATTCTAGCACATTAGTGAGTCTATTTTGGGGACCCATACTATTTCATGTCCTTTGTGATTTCTAGGATGCATTGCCGACAATGTTTAGAACCACTCTAGTGTCATGCTTTGTGTATCTACAGTATTTGATGTTGTTTATTGTACCTCAGAGATTTTGACTCCTAGTCACCGAGTCCATACATTTGTGTACACCTTCATATTCAACAAAACATCGGTTTTCGTGATATTGCATTCCATGAGAATGCCATTGTTCCTATGTACCAGTTCTTCATATCAGTATATGTATTCATCCTCCCATTGAGGCCACCATTATGTACTTCTAGTTGTCTGTATTGATTAGATCCCATTATTTGAGCCTTGATCCCCATTTTTATATTGGCACATTGATATGAGAATGGGTATGCCCGCCTTGTCCATATATATGTCAGAGATTATATGTACCTCATCTATGTTTTACAAGTAATACAAATCAAAATCCACTTTAGTTCGAATGAGGAAACACCGACGCTTCCACAATTCCCTCCCGTTTCTCCACTGTTGTCACAATTTCTCCCTTGATCCTATGATGTATGTCAACCATACGATGAGCTCCACCCTCACACATCATGGGGCAATATGTTAACACCAAAAATTTTCCACATAGTTCCCTATGGTCCAAACCAGAATTATACATCATAGTCCCACCATTATTCCAAGTTGATCATTTATTGTGACATATCCCCACTCTCTCAAAAAAGGACCAAAAAAACATAAAATGAGAATGGTTTAAAAACCATGGACAAATACCATGCACAATGAAATACCAGGGGTCATTAGCATGGGTCAGAAAGCCTTGGATCATCCTATAAATACATTGTGAAGGTCTCCCCACAAACACTTTTCACTTTTCATGTTTTCCCAACTTTTAGTCACACTTTTGATTCCTCACTTCCCACACCTTTCACCAAACTATCCCACGTTGCACGTCGAGTTCTCGCCGTGTAACCCTTGATCCCTTTCCTGGTAACAACCCCTTGTTGGAGATAAATGGAGACCAGGATCATGGGATCCTACAAACCATTTCCTCAAATGGTTGCAGTGGCCCAAGTTAAATGTATTTCTTTTTGTTATTTAAATTGCATTAGTTAGATGAAAGTACAAATGTATTGTTATGTCTTGTTGTAAGTTGAGGTTGTGAAATCCCTTGCAGCATGAAATATTGATGCAGGATCATCGAGTCAAAGTCCTCTGTTTACTGATTGAGCAGGAAATGTTATTTTCTACTTACATGTAATCATTTATAGAATATAGGGTTAGTTGTTATTTTATATATATATATATATATATATAGGGTTTGTTTGATTGTAATAATGGCAATTTTCCACTGATGTCCTCGAATCTTGTAATAGGTTTCTCAAGGATAGATTAGTCATAGATTTACTTTCTGTAAGGAACATAAAATAATTAAAAAATTAAACAATTTATAAGTTAGGTTAGTATGAAAGGAGGCATCTCCTCATCGTGAATGTCCAAGCCATATTTAAGGCCAATACTTCTTTGTAAATAATCATCATCCAATATATTATTATTCATATTTCATTATTACAATGATAGTCGGATTCGACTAACGAACCAACCAGACTCGGTTGTTCCACTTTTGGAGTTTAGATCCTGTTGTCTCGGATTTGACAGGTTTAATGGAGTTCTATTTAATGTAATAGAATTTAAATGTGTAGACAGATAGATAGAGAGGAGAGTGTATGAGAGTGAGTGTGTATGATAATGGTTGATTGAATGAAGAACAAAGTTTCAATTCTATGTGCATATGTCACTATCTAATATATATTTTTTCAATAACCAGAAGGCTGTATAAATTCTATGTGTCGATGAATCTTTATATTGATATAAATGTTCAAATAATCCAAGAAGACAGATATGCATCCAGTCAATCTCAACATGAATGAAATTGATCATTTCACATATCAATTCATTTGTAATTGTTTGAGTAAAAATCTGTAATTTCATTAGATCTATGGTCGTAGATGAATTCCACAAAAGTAAAGTGGACGGGAATGAAGTTCTGCACTTGATCATAGATGAATGGCCAGGAAGTGTTCCACAAAATATTGACGGCTCTCAGGAGTTGTCGGAAGAGACTTGCGGGAGGAAAATTGCAGAAGCCCATTTTTGGGAAAAGTGGGAAGGTGTATCTGCAATCTGCAATCCGCAATCCGATTGAGGAAAGGACCATTGCGGCCACAAGATTGAAGAATTCAAGTGTTTGAATATCAAGAATTGCATTTCGCAATCCACAATTCACAGTTGTAGAAGGACTCAATTGCAGAAATTGAGGTTGAAAAACCAAGATTGCAGAAAGCTAGTTGCAGAATCCAGCTTGCAGAATAAGGTTTTAATCATCATTATAAGTTGATTAAGAGGATTTTAGGTATGATATCTCTTACCTACCATCAGTTTTGGTACCAGAGCATAAATATCAGAGCTTATAAGGATGTCTCCAAGACACGGACGAGCACACAGAGTTCTAGTGGGACATGGTCAAGGAAGACACACTATAGAGACATATACACAAAGAGAATTGAGAGAACCCCAAGCTATGATGGAAGCTATGGAGAGAAGAAATTCAAAGAATACAAACACCAGTAATGAAGAAGAATCCTATAAAGAAGAGCAAGAGGAGATTGCTAAAGAAATGAAGGTATTAAAGATGTTGGTAAAAGCTAATAAAAATCCTAAAGTTGAAGTTCCCATGTATGAAGGTAATTTGAATGTTGAAGAACTTATGGACTGGATCAATGCTCTAGTTACGTACTTTGATTTTGATGAAATTGAGGATAAAAATAAGGTGAAATATGCATCAACCAGATCGAAAGGACATGCAGCTATTTGGTGGGATGAACTTCAGATCCACAGAGAAGAAGAGGTAAGTCCAAAATCAAAACTTGGGATAAAATTTTAGATAAAATTAAAGTCAATTTATGCCTAAGGATTATCAGTTGAATCTCATTAGATAGCTACAAAATCTTAGACAAAAGGGTATCACTGTTAAAGAATACACATAAGAGTTCTTTAAGCTGAGTATTAGAGCTGGACAAACACAAGGAGACATTGAAAGAGTGGCCAGATATCTAAATGGATTGAGATATGTGATACAAGATGCGATCATCTTGTTGAATTTGAAGACGATAGAAGATGCTTATCAGGAATCCTCAAGGGTAGAAGAGAAGCTACTAAGAAAATAGAATCGAAAGAATCGAGGGAGGAGTAAAACAAGAGGAAAATAATTTCGAAGTAGAGGAGGTAAGTTTCAAGCCCCCCTAAAGATAAGGCATAAATTTCTAGTAGCCAGTCACCCCAAAGAGGAGGATTCAAGGGAGGTAGGTTTAATGCTAGAGGAAGAGGAATAAATAGAGAAGTGAAATGCTATACATGTGGAGAAATAGGACACATGTCATGGGAATTCCCAAAGAATAAACCTACAGCTCAGAGGAATGCAAACATTTATGAGGCTCATGAGGAGTCCAATGAAGAGGCAGATATGAATAATCCTATTGAGGAAGGAGAATCTCTTATGATGAAGAGAGTGTTAGTAAAAACATAGAAGAGAGTGCATGAAACAACCTAGGAAAAGTGTATGTCTAGGACTAAGTATAAGCCACAAGGGAAGTGTTGTAAGATGGTTATTGACAGTGGTAGGATAGATAGTTTGGTCTCCATAGAGATGGTAGAGAAGTTGGTATTGAAGAGGATGAAACATCCCACTCCTTATAAAGTGTCCTAGTTGCAGAAAGGACATCAAATCTTGGTGAATGAGTAGTGCAATGTGGAGTTCCGAATTGGTAATTACAAAGATATGGTATGATGTGATATAATTCCTATGTATGTATGCCATATACTCTTAGGGAGGCCATGGAAATATGACAGGAAATTTGTTCATGATGGAAGGAAAAACACTTATTCTTTGGAAAAGGATGGAAAGAGGCATATATTGTTACCTATGAAAGATGAAGTATCCTAGGAAGATTCAGGATCCAATATTCTGCTAATGACTGGGAAGGAGTTGTTACAAGAAGTCAAGAAAGAAGAAGAACTGCATTTTTCCCTTGTTGGCAAACCAAAGGTAATTTTAACTTCTACAAATTTAGATGATTTTCGTATTGAATTTAAAATATTACTTTATGATTTTGCTGATATTATTGTGGATGAGTTACCAAATGCTTGATGTCATGTGATAAGTGTTACATCTGATTTTACCACACATGATAGATCACACATTTATGGCCTTCCTTGTCCCTTTGCAGACTCTTTGGACCCCATGGACCATTTTTGGACCTTTGATGTTTCCAATATCATCCCTAAAAACACTCATTATTTTCTATACGTGACTTTTAAACCCTCTCTCGTGTATACACTCGGATATAACCCTTAAACCCGCGTACATCGGGATGTGTGCAAAAGGCCAAATATTTTTGGAGTTTTCCTTGATGTGGATCCAAGTCTCTTGTCTCCTGGCCTTCCATATGCCTCGAGATCGCTCGGATTTGACCTTCCATTACCCCAGTGAAGCACTATATAAGGAACCCTTTGGATACATTGAAGGGGAGAATTGAAGAGCAAGAAAACTATAGTCCATTGTTGCCGTAACTTGCTTATACTTGAGTCTGCATCCCTTTGTCCCTTGGAGCACTTGGTGTTCTTCCCAAGATTTCCTTTGCTTGTGAGCTTGCTATCGAGAGATGGAGGATTGAGGTGGTGGAGGACTCAGTTTCTCTGGTTCACAGACGTGCCAATAGAGGTTGTCATTCTTGTAATCTCTGATTTATATTAATAGAAATATCTTTTCCTGTCCAATGATGTGGATTTAAATGAATATGGAATCCATGGATGCTTTTAATTGCTTATACATTATTGATTATATATGCTAGAGTAGGTCTAACACCATTATATAGCATGCTTGTCTTGTTTGCTATTTTTGAGAGAGAAAATTGTTAACACAAGTGGGATTGGAAAAAGCTCAACGGGGATCTACATCAACTATTCAGAATAAGGTATGCTCCAAGATCCTTTAGTGTTAGATGTTTTATTTCTCTTGCATATTGGGAAGGGATTTATTTCTGGGGTTTCTATGTCTGTTGCGGTACACCCTAAGCCATAGGAAGTTTTCTCTGTAACAATAAGTATTAGTCATAACATTGAATTAATATTTGATGCAAGTTTACCTAATAAGGCATCCTACAGACTAGCATCTCAAGAGAATGAAGAGATCAAACAGAAGGTACATGAGCTATTAAATAAAGGTTTGGTAAAATAAGGTTTGGGTCCTTGTGCAGTACCCATTGTGCTTATCCAAAATAAGAATGGTGGATGGCGTATGTGCACTAACTCTCGAGAAATCAATAAGATCACTATTAGGTACATATTTCCCATACCCCGCATCGATGATTTGATGGATTGTCTGAGTGGTTCAAAGTATTTTTCAAAGATAGATTCAAAAGTGTTTATTATCAAATAAGAATAAGGGAACGAGATGAGTGTAAGACTGCATTCAAGACTAACAATGGATTGTACGAATGGTTAGTAATCCATGTGGGATTACTAATGCACCTAGAGCTTTTATGAGATTGATGAATGAGGTCTTGAAGGAGTACACTGAAAAATTTGTGATAGTGTATCTGGATGATATTCTGATTTTCAGTCAGAATAAAGAAGAACATTGGAGACATCTTAAATTGGTGTTGGAAACCTTGCAAAAGGAGAAGATGCTGATAAATATGAAAAAGTGTAGTTTCATGAAGAAAGAGTTGATTTATTTGGGATTCATGGTTTCAGACGAAGGGTTGGAGATGGATCTAGATAAGGTTCTAACAATTTTAAGTTGGCCGATTCCAAAAATTGCGTATGAGGAAAGAAGTTTTCATGGTATTGAAAGTTTTTATAGAAATATCATCAAGAATTTTAGTCAAATTTGTGCACCCATGATAGACACCTTCAAGGGAAATAGAAAACTTTCCAAGTGGACAAAAGTAACTGACAGGAATTTCAAATTGTTGAAGAAGAAGATCACTGAGAAGCATATTTCGGATTTACCAAGTTTTGACAAGGTCTTTCAAGTAGAGATAGATGCTAGTGGGACAACAATAGTGGTTGTTCTGAGTCAAGAATAGATACCGGTAGCATACTTTAGTGAGAAGTTGAATGAGGAAAAATAGAAGTATTCCTCATATGATAAGGATTTATATGATATTGTGCAAGATCTCAAGAGACGGAGACATTCTTTGATTCCCAAAGATTTTGCTCTATATTCAGATAATCATGCTTTGCAATTTATAAATAGTCAACCTAAATTGAATCATAGACATGATAAGTCAGTGGAATTTTTGCAGAACTTTACCTTTCTGATCAAGACTACAAGTGGAAAATATAATAAGGTCGTTGATTCCTTAAGCAAAGAAAATTTAATCTTGCATGAGATTAAGGCCAATACTTTGGGATTTGAAAATTTGGTTAATATGTTTAACGAAGATGTGGATTATAAGGATGTATATGCAGCCTGTGAGAATCTAGTTTCCCACAATAGAAGTCAATGGTTGGAATATATCTTACATGAAGGATTTTTATTCAAGAATAATAAATTGTGCATTCCAAAATGTTCTATGAGAGAAAATCCGATACAGGAGAAACACAGTGGAGGTTTGTCAGGTCATTTTGGATAGGACAAAACATTTTCTCAGGTGAGTGCTTTTTATTTTTTGGACAGGAATGAATAATGATGTCAATAAGTTTGTTGAAAATTAAAATATATGTCACCATGCTAAAGGAAGGAGATAAAACAATGGACTGTATCAACCCATGCCTATTCTAACTAGACCTTGGGATTCCATCAGTACAAATTTTGTTCTAGGATTTCCTAGAACTCAGAGGGTAGTATGATTCTATTTTTGTGGTAGTAGATAGGTTTTCAAAAATGGCTTCTTATATTGCTTGTAAGAAGAGCAATGATGCAACACATATTGCTAACTTGTTCTTTTCAAAAATTGTAAATTTGCATGGTTTTCCTTTGAGCATTCTGTCTGACAGAGATACTAAATTTGTTGGTCATTTTTGGAGAAATTTATGGAAGAAATTGGGTACTAATCTCAGTTTTATCTCTTCTTATCATCCTCAGATTGATGGTTAGACTAAAGTGGTAAATAGGAGATTGGGAAATATTCTTAGAAGTATTGTTTATGAAAATCCTAAACAATGGGATTTATCTCTTGCTCAAGCTGAGTTTGCATACAATGATTCACCTAACAAGAGTACAAGTATGAGTCATTTTCAAATTGTGTATGGAATGCATCCAAGAGGAGTGTATGAACTTATAAATTTAGGAGGAAAAGAAAGGATAAGTGCAGATGGTGAATATTTTGCAGGAGCATCGAGTCAAAGTCCTATGTTTACTAATTGAGTAGGAAATGCAATTTTTCGCTTCCATGTAATCATTTCTAGAAGATAGGGTTAGTTGTTAATTTGTTTTATATATAGTGTTTGTTTGATTGTAATAATGGAAATTTTCCACTATTATCCTCGGATCTTGTAAGAGGTTGATCAAGGATACGTTAGTTATAGATTAACTTTCTTAGGAGTTCAGATCATGTTGTCCTAGATCTGACATGTTTAATGGAGTTCTATTTAATGTAATAGGACCTAAATGTGTAGACATAGAGATAGAGAGGAGCATGTATGAGAGTGAATGTGTATGACAATGGTTAATGATTGATTGAATGAAGAGCATAGTTTCAATTCTCTGTGCATATGTGATAATCTAATATCTTCTTTTCAATAACCAGAATCCTGTATAAATTCTTTGTGTCAATGAATATTTTATATTGATAGAAATGTTCAGAGAATATTAGAAGATAGAGATACAGTCAGTCGAGCTCGATAGGAATGAAATTGATCATTTCATAAATCAAGTTCGTCTGTAATTGTCTGAGTAAAAATCTATAATTTCAGCAGATCTACAGTTATAGATGAATTCCACAAAAGAAAAGTGGACGGGAATGAAGTTACGCACTTGATCATAGATCAACCGCCAAGAAGAATTCCGCAAAAGATCGACAGTTTTCAGAAGTTGCAGGAAGAGACTTGCGTGAGGAAAATTGCAGAATCCCATTTTTGGGAAAAGTGGGAAGGTGTACCTTCCATCCACAATCCGCAATTCGATTGTGGAAAGGACCATTGTGGATGCAAAATTGCGGAAGTCATGTTGTTGAAGATCAAGAATTGCATTCCCAGAATATGCAATTCACAATTGTGGAAGGGATCTTGCAAAAAGGCAATTGCGGAAAGGCGATTGCGGAAAGGCGATTGCAGAATGACTCAATTGTGAAAATTGAGGTTATGGAACCAATCTTGCAGAAAGTTGGTTGCGGAAGAAGAGTTGTGGAATCCAAATTGCGAAAGAAGGTTTTAATCAGCATTATAAGCTGATTAAGAACATTTTAGGTCTGCTAGCTCTTACCTGCCATCAAATCTACACTTAGATCCGACTTATCTAGGGTAGGTTCTTTTGCACGTAGTATGGGAGAAATTTCCACTACAAGAGTGAAACATGCAAATAAAATTAAAAATGTTGCATTGAAAAGGATACATCTTCTTACCTTCTAGAAAACCCCCCATCCAAATCGATTGAGTGGATAATTGGTTGTGTTTTTGGTGGCCTACTACCAGATAAGTACATGCTACCCTTCACCATTACTAGGTCTGAAATATGGGGTCCCTAGGAAGACCAACACACCCATTCCATCAATAGTTAGTTGTGCCTCCCTATTTTGAACAAGTTTGAAAGAGATCCAATTTATTTTTCATAACTGATAAACAATTGTTGTTGTCATTTCCTTTCCCCCACATACTTAGGATAGGTATAAATTATACTATGATGGGTCGAAGCACTCTTTCCATTAGTGACGGTGATACTGATAATTTTGGGCATAAATTATATAGCTATTTGATGTATCGATCGAAAACCGAGTAATGGAATTCTACATGTTAATTTGCATATGGAATTGGATATACAATTGAATATTCTTAAAACTACATGGAATCATAACCAATGCCAAGTCTTGTCCATATCCTTAAATGATAGCCATGATCGTGTTGCAAAAAAACATGCGGAACCTATACGGGTAGTTAGTCAATGTTAAAGTCCTAGGATTCTAAACTTGTTGTGGGTTCATGGCTTGATAAACTACAACCACAATCATCGTGAGTCATCAACTTCTATGTTCCCTTCTAAGTGTCCATTATCCTGAAAGAGGAACACTATAAGAGTAGATATAGTAAGAGAGTATGCCTAAAACCTACATAAAAATCAACATTCTACTTCAGTGGTCTAATACATGCATTATTCATGGAAGCTATAGGATGCACAATGAAAACAAATGGATTGCATATGGCCACATGTATTTAAACAACCCCAATCACCAATTCCAAAGTTGTATTTTATCCTCAAATCCATATATTCTCATAAAACTATGGTAATTATTGGTAAGAAGTAGAGATAGTTATACAAAGAGAAAGAGAAAAAAAAGATGAGGCATTCTGAAATATGAATGACCTTCTGTTAAATATATAGCATTAGGATTCATTCTCCAAGACTTGTGTTGTATCAATTTACAGATTTGTTTGGTATCAAGTTAGGACATTGTGTTGTATCAAGTCCTATCTATGTCCTCATGTAATAAGGTGGGATGCTTGTAGTGTGATCTTCTGTTGTATCAAGATTGGAATCTTTTGTTGTATTAAGATTGGAGTCTTGTGTTGTATCAAGACTGATTTTGTGTTGCATCAATACTATGGACTTGTGTTGTATCAAGTCAATGATTCTCATAAACGGTACCCTATGAGAATGGATCTCCAATTAGGGAGATGAACTTGTGCTGTATCAAGTCATGTGGTTATACTATGTGATATATTACTAGTCATGGTCATTAAGTGCTATAAGAATCCTGTAGGTATTAGCTACCCTTAGAGTGAATAACTTTAACATATGACTATATGACCTGGGGTAATATATATGATCATCCATATGGAATAATTATTCTAAGTATGATATGATAAGATGGATAAATAAATACACATATGGACCATGCCGTAAATAAAAAATGATAAAGAGATACGCATAGAGAGAGAGTGAATTTGGATTTCCTATGTATGTCTTCATGTGAACTTGGATTATAAAGGATTTAGTGAAAGCATTAGTTGTAACTAAAGAATGTATCAGTTAAATAAGGAATACCTCTGAGATCCATGCAAAGATAACAATAGTAAATAATGTAATTGAAGTAATAAAGACTTATGTGTTTCAGTTAATTAAAATAAACTTACAGAGATCCATGCAAATGTTTTGCATCAATGGCACTATGAGTGAAGCACTGATGACACTTAAGTTAGCATGCTAACTAAGTGATCGAAATTCAGTTAACTAAGAAGATCCATGCAAAAGTTAATAATATAACTTATGCACTAAATGAGAAGCACCAAAGATATTCAGTTATCCTCTTAAATTTATGGTCATACATTTAGTTAAAGATTAAAAGACTCAGTTCAAGTCAGTCAACATTCAGTTAAAAACTAATAATGAAAGGAAGGGGATATATCTTTGTGCATTCTCGATGTTTTGTCTTGTTATTAAGATGCTAGTCATATGGAAAGTTCAATACAATTGATTACAATGTTGTATTGGATCTCTCCTCTCTACTATTGAGGTGACTTCTCTTATTGAACAATTTGCTTATGTCTTGTAAACCATTTTCTGCAAATATATCTATCATACTCAAAGAATTGTTGGGTTTTTAATCCTCCGTGTTTAGAGGGTTTTCCCAAGGTATAGCTTATCTCTTATGGTTGAATGATTTATGTGGTTGATTTGTCTTATGATATTCATATATGCAGTGATTGATTAATACAAATTTAAAGTTCTAGCATCTACAATTTTTCTCAAACATTCACATGGTATCAGAACATAGGGCATGAAGGATATTAGTTTTGTGCATCAAAATAAATCCTACATGATATTGGGGAGTTGAGAAAAATCTGGGAGCCATGACGTCGATATCCTTCTGGCCGGAAGATCGTCTCGAGGGCACTTCCAACTTCAACACATGGAAGGAGAGAGTATCGAACACTCTTGAGTAGCATTACCTATATGGATACATATCCACATTGGTGGAGGAGCCTTCATCCAATGCAGGGTGAATCCAGAGCAAGTCAGTATGCATCATTCCTATCACTATTCTAGGTAATGGAATTCGTGAATCATTTTTTATCAAATCGTGAGGAATCATCCAAAACGGTTGAAAACCCACTTCCCAAATGGGATGATTTAGTATATTTATAAACTAATTGAAAAAATTCAAAGCGATTTGGAAGATACGATCAAGAATTTGAATATGAAGTTTTCATAATTTGTGTTATGAACGTCTTTCCAATCTAGACGAATTGGTTGAACGACCCAAGGATTTGTGGATAGGATATTATTCTTCTTCGATGGATATTGTGTGTAATAATATCCTCTTAGAGTTAAGTACTCATCTGAAGAATAGGATGATGATCGTTAGAAGAATTTTTTGTGACCAGGCCATACATTTAGTTAAATATTAAAACACTCAGTTCCACGGGGTATTCACTTAGTGAAACGATGTCATAGCGCCTTCGTTCATGGGAAAAGAATACCCCTAATTTCACTAGATATTGATAATTAATTACAAAAATACTTTTGTTGAGCCCCCTCCCAATACATATTTCCAATTAAAAAACCCCTATTTTTACAATATATTCCAATCTTTACTAGAAACCCCTTTTTATACACCCCCCAATGTTGGAGACATTTACCACCATACACACTCTTTTTGGTCAATTTGGCCTAGTTAAACCACTATCCTAATTATTATTGAATTAATTGATATCAGAGGAGCACTAGATGACATTAGCTATATCACACCCACGCCTACCTTCAGTAAAGGAGGCTAACTTAGCCTTCTCCTACATTTGAGGAGGCTAATTGGAGCACTCCGGGGGTGATCTGAGTTTCATTAATGCCCCATATTGCTAACTGATGGTTACAATCAGTTAAACAGAGTAGTGAAGGTGCCCTCCATCATTAAATTGATTATTTATTGATTATTTAATGAACTGGAGTCAACAGAGGCGCCTCTAACCACTTCTGATGTTCAGCTACACTTCAGTTAACCTCATTGGGGTTCATTGGAGTCATTGAAGTGCTACCACTTGTTGGTTGGCTTGCTGTGACGTGTGTCTAACCTACTTTCAGTTAGACTCAATCATTTATTGCACTCCAACTTCAGTTAGGGCTCAGTTGAGTCAATTAGGGTTTTGATTAGTGGTTAACTAGAGTGTTGACTATGGCTTACATTTAGTTAATCTAGACTCACTCATTCAATTCAAATGACCTCCTTGGGAATTTGAAATGCTTTGTCATTCATGCTTGTAGCATGATCTTGTATTGTATTATTCATTCTTTGTGTGAATATACAGAGTTGCTACTCAATTTGTAGCACAATTACACCATTTTCATGACTAATTGTTATTAATATTTGATGAGACTTGTGTTTAGTCCCTAGATCACTGTGTGAGATTAATATGGTATCAGAGTTCACGGTGGGACAAAGCTCATATCTCTCAAAAACAAGGTTTTTGACAGATCTTGCATAAAAATTGAGCAATAGCTCAAAAATCCAACACTGCACTAGAAGCCAAGGCTTACCATTTGATACCCCAAGTAAAGAACTTGTTGATCAAGCTTGCTTGATTGACTATGCTGGGTGTGATGAAAGCCTAAAATGTGCAGGCTGTTCGACCTTACATTTCCCTTTTTGTTGTGATTTTCAGGTTTTTGATAGGTGAAAGCATTCGCTCCAGCATATTTAGATGGCTTCTTCTGTAGATCTTTTGACTCCATTCAATTTCCACTCATGGAAAAGAGACATTGAGATCCAGCTATGCTCTAGAGGACTCGATAGGGTCACCATGGACACTGAAGAAGAGCATGGTTCTGCAATAGACAAATCTAGATTCTTGAATAAGAAGGATGAAGCATTCGGATTCTTGTGCCTCTCTATTTCTCGGGATCTTCTTTTCCATCTTTCGGGATTGAAGACTCCAAAGGAAATTTGGGACAAATTGGAAGCCCTGTATGGAAAGCAGGATGATTTGAGAGTTTACCAGCTTGAAAATGAATTGATGTCTCTCCAGACTTCCAATTTCGAGACCTTGAATGGATTTTTCACAAAGTTCAAGCACATTGTCTTACTGTTGAAGCAATGCAAAGTGGAGAAAGAGGATGATCATCTCATCCTCACCATACTCTCCAAACTTGGAGCTGATTATTTAATTTTTGTCTCTACATTCCGTTTGGGGAAGCTCACAACCACTAGATGGAAGTTGCCTATACTCAATGCCTTCATTGAGTCCCTAACAAGTGAACATGATAAGATTGTCCAAATGGGGATCATCAGATCCTCTCGTGATCAAGACCTCCATGTCTCGGGGCCCAAAGAGCTGAAGGGTAAAGGAAAGCAGCAGAAGAACCGAAAAACTAAATTCGAAGCTCCTAAGCCTAAAGTTGAAAACCAACAGCATGATGAGTCTTCTGGCTCAAAGAAGAACAAAGGAAAAGGGCATCATGGAAAGGAAAAAGTCAAGTGTTCATACTGTGGGAAGGGCTTCCACCCTAAACATGCCTACATGAAGAAGAAGTTTGATGAAGCTACCTCTCTCCTTGAGAGAAATCACATCAATCTTCCAGAAAGCTTTCGGAGGAGAGATCAGCAAGATCAGGAACCATAGCATGAAAAAGGTCATGCCCTCATGGCAAGCACTTTGAAGTCCAAAGCACTCTTGATTGATTCTGGAGCTTTGAACCACATGATAGCTGAAAGAGACTCATTTTCATCCTTGGAGACCAGAAAATCCATCCCCATCCACATGGGAGATTACTCCACCATCCTTTCAGAAGGACAAGGTACAATTGATCTTGAAAATGGCTATTTTTCAAATGTTTTGTATGTACTGTCTCTGGAATCAAATATCCTTAGTGTCTATCAGATGACACATATAGGAGTGCCTAAGAGAGTATCTTTTATCCCAAATCATGTTGAGATAATGGAACTTGGATCCAGGAAACTCATTGCTAAAGGCGTTGCAAACCATCATGCAAAAGCCTATGAGTTCTCTCACTTTGTGGCAGATGCAAAGCCCACTGCTTTGCTAACTCATGGAAATGAAATTAGTAGGCTGTGGCATGAAAGGTTTGGCCATCTAAATTTCAAATATTTGTAGAAATTACAGAAAAAATCTGTGTTGCATGGGTACCCGTACCCAGGGGTCGGGTACACGTACCGGTACCGGGTACTTGGGTACGGAAATGGTACGTACCCTCACGTACCATGAATAGTGTTTCCGTACCAGGTACTTCAAAAAAAAAATTGGGTACGTTTGGTGAAAATGGTACGACGTACCTCGATTTTGGGTACGGCTATGGTACGACCAGTGTATAAAACTAAACCAAACTAATACAATTTGTTCCCACAGTTGAAGTCTAGTTCTAGCGATTTATCCTTCTTCAAACAAATATGTAGGAGCTATGATAAGATTGGTGGGAATTTTCAACCCCAAGATTTACATGGAAAGGTTATAGGAGCTTTTTAACTCAACATGGATAATGCCTCACTGTTGTTTTGATTTGAATTTTTGTTTGAATAATGTATCATTGCTTGAACATAGATTTTAATGGCAATTCTTCACATAACATGCTCATAAATTATAGCAAGGAAATAACATTAACAATGGTTTAAATGGCTAATAAACAGACACCCAAAAACATAGTAAGAAGGTGCTTTTTACATGCCTGTAGCAGCCCGTTGACAGATCTGGAAATGAACGTTGAGATACCCAAGTAATGTGGCCAAACAATGTGATAGCAATGAGAAAATATTATAATGGCTGAGATCTGAAATGTGTTGTAGATGACTATTGGGAAAACTTCATCTTTTACTTAAATATTCAGATCTGGAAATGAGAGTTATTTGACTCACAATACAGAGTTATGAAAGTACTATAGCAGCCTTAGAATGTGCTGGGACTGAATCAATGGATGAAGAAGTAGACTCTGGTATAACAAATCCTGTAGTAGCTTTATTCTTCCCAATGCGCCCAATGGAAGTATGTAAGCACAATATAAGAGTGAAGATTTTACCACATTGATATTTCAATTTATGGCAGCCTGGAAACTACTGGTTACACTCTTCCCATGAATCATTTCATCTATAGCAGCAAAATCTTGAACTTCTTCTCCACATGAAGACCCATGACTATATACTGTCAGCGGGCATTAACAATATTGACGTGGGTGCTGTATATACAAATTGACTTAATGCTTCTAGTGATTAATAGTACATTTTCTATTGTGAAAATGACTATGTTCCTTCACATTTTTAGAGACGGAATTTTACAATATATC